>JZLH01S0280459.1:11370-33880 GCA_001188425.1 Eucidaris tribuloides
TTGGAAACTTTCGTGAATGACCCGTGACTCTCGTTATTTCTTTGTACATGGTGTTAGTTGCAATGCGCACTGTATTCTTAATTGTCGCCCAATGTGACGTTGATATGTTGTCAACCATCTCACCGGCAACGGTACTAGGATTTCTAGTATCGGTAACTCAATCGCATCCAGGGATTAAATTAATATTGTGAGATCCGGGTAGATAACCACTACTTCACAAAACCCCACGGATCACGTTACCATTAGCCAACCCATGATAGTCATGCGCTTTATTAAGACGGAAGTACATGTAATCTGCGTCACGTTCTGTGTTTTCCTGTTCCTCCTAGATATTTTAAACCATGTGTCGGTATTGTTTCAGGTGTATGTTTCAGGGCAGTGCTCTTAATTAGCCTAAAGCTTGTTTCTCTGCAAGTATCCATCCAGGTTTCATTCATCATGGGGTGTGTTTGTTATAGTTTACATTTTCTTTATAAAGCACCATTCTTATACGTAAATTAAAGGTTCAAGACAAGACTGGAAGAAGTCTTCAGTTTAGGAGCCAATGAATCAAGTATAATGTTAACTTACTGTTCAGAAATTAGTTGTGTATGAACTTGAAGGAAAATGCCAATTGATAAGTTAGTGCATATTTTTCCTTAAAGACGCTATATACATGTAACACTGTGGAAGACCCGTTTAAAAAAATTGTCGAACTTTGCTATCTGACATATCTGACAGTGTTTGAATGGACAAATAAACACCCTAGAACACAAAAGTTCAGACAGTTATGCTGTCACTAGTACAATATGTGCAGATACAAATTGGCACATTAATTGTTCATCAGCCAATAGGAAATTCTGCAACACAGCAGTCTATGGGGGAAAGCTGCAATGGTCTCTAAATGATTGTCACCCTTTTAAAGCACTTAATGATCATTTTAAACTGCAATTTTTTTCAGGGCTTCATTTTTAGACCGTATCAGAGGCACTGGTAGCATGGGGAATCATGTAGCTCAGATTTTTTAAACTGGAAACACTGTTATACAATGCCTTTAAACAAATTTAAGACACATTCTGCCAGTGTGGATACAGTACACACTAGTTAGGGTATATGCTGGTGTATGTTTCAACTCATGTGGTTCTTGGGGCATTCTTGACTACTCCCAGTCATGTCACTGGCCTTCAATACAGAAACAAACTTGAAAGAGAGCGCATTATTTGCCTATGCATCTTAGAGGTGGTGAAATTTGATCTAAACCTCATTCGATTATCGGGGAAAAAACATCGTCGATATAACATGATTTATTGCCTGAGGTGAAAAACAGATTTGTGATGAACAAGATAAATCTGTTGTAGGCTGAAATTGACACTTGACAGTGCACTCTTTAGGGCTGTAATCAAAATGTGGTCAAAACAATGTTGCTTTCTGTAGACCCTCTCGTAACTAGATCTGGAGATTTGTGGTGCCCCTGTTTATAAATGGCATTTTGGTTGGCAGGGTGTTGACAGATTTGTTGACAAAATACTGAATGCATCACTGCTCTTGCACTACCACAAGTTTGATAGCTGATCAGCATGGAGGTCTCTCATATTACTCCTACCTCCCTGTTTTTATCTCTAGTGTGCAGAGTATTCTTAGCTATGGGGAATTCTTGGTCCCTCCCACTGCAGTGCATGCATTTACCCTTTTAGGTTTTCATAATCGACGGTATTTTGTGCCAAATCATGCCTCTGGCAATATTTTGAAATAATCAGGAGATCATTATCGTGTATTCAATATTTTTTCAACATCGACTAATTTCGATATTATCCAAACATCGGCCAGCCCTAATGCATCTATTTGTACAGTGAGTGAGAGGACATCATATTTTCATGCAATACCCTTTAGGCCTTTACACAGATCAATTACATACATTGAAAAGGTGATATTTGCTTTCAACAAAAATCAGTGCAAGGTTCCTCGAAAAAATATGGTCTCTAACATGTCAATGCCCCCTTAAAATGCAACCTGAGTGAAACCATGTACACACATTCATATCAAATTTATCTCTGTATACAGAGGAGTAATCAAATAGTATACGCTTTAACGTTACATACATGAATTCACAATTATGTATATGTCATATCGTCAGTGATTTAACAGTACCGGCGAATGTTTAATTTGTTTGATATACGAGATTTGCCGGTACGTAATGTCACCAACAATATGTTTACTTTTGTTTTCTCATTATTTGTGGTTTAAGCTTTTTTTTTTGTATTGTATTTGCCGGACTTAATATGCAAACTGTTTTATTCTTTGCTTCAGTTTATTTGCTGTGTTTTGTTTTAGTTCCATTTATTTGAATATCACGACCCAATTGCTAACATTCCTATCTGTTTTCTGCTTTGTTTGATAAGTCACTTCACTCTAACACTTTCATTTATTACCCAAATCACGCATCCAGCATTATCTGCTTTATTTGCTTTAAACAAAGGATTTAGCAAATAATATGTCAACAGTTTTATGATGTTTATATCGCAATATCATGACAAGGCAACTAACATTGTTCTCCTTATTCTTTTTTTGTGGTTATTCCATATTTAGGTGTCCATCCATGCGATCTAGTCGTTCTGCTCGTTCCTGCGTCAGCACAAACAGTAGAGGGCGCCATATACCCTCCAGCCATTCCATGAAGGAAAGTAAATAAAGAAAGATTGTGTAGACAAAATCACGGGAATAATGTTGCACATACTTATGGCATGTGTGTGTGTACATCTTAACCTGCTAGTTGTTACTTTGACCTCTGACTTTCAACCTCGGTATTCTTGCATTTTCTGTCAGTAACTTAGTAACTCTGTGTGGTATAAGTTCTGAAAAATACATCTTTTCTTCGAGTTTGAAATAACACACTAACTCATCTTCCTCCCTTTCAATTCACTTCCGTACGTAATTCTAACACCCCTCTACCTGCAGTGGGTATGTCCACTGTGAATACTGATTCTAGTACTAATTATAGACAGTTCTATTTATTTGTGGGGTGATGGTGGGCTACTAACACATCTTCCTATCCATTTCAATTCCTTACACTAATCAAACTATACCCCTCGACTGCAGTGGTCTATCCACTGTGAATATTGATGCTAGTACTAATTATAGACAGTTCTATTTATTTGTGGGGTGATAATAGGTTACTAGCACATTTTCATGTCCTTTATTTCTGTTACTTTCACAAACCTAAAACACCTCAACTGCAGTGGTGTGTCCTCTGTAAATATTGATGCTAGTACATGTACTAATTTGGAGACAGTTCTATTTAAATTTGTGGGATAATAATCGTGGTATCATTTCAGTTCCTTACACAAACCGAACATCCCTCTTACTGCAATGGTATGTTCACTGTGAATACTGATTCTAGTACTAATTGTAGACAGTTCTATTTATTTGTGGGGTGATGATGGGTAGTACATCTTTGTGTCCTTCTTTATACAGACTGAACACCCCTCTAATTGCAGTGGTAGGTTCACTGTGAATACTGGTTCTAGTACTAACTGTAGACAGTTCTATTTATTTGTGGGGTGATGATGGGTTGCTGTTTACTACTCAGACCTCTCCCGGCCATTAAGTGGTGAATCATTGCTTTGCTTTTATAATTTTTCTCATAGTTTGATTTAGCTCATTCCACACTCATTTTTCCATCCTAGTCTATTATTCCATATTAACAAACCCTCTCATTTCAACAGCATGCATTCAATTCATGAATTGTCACTGTCCTCACTTATATTTTGGTTTAAGTAGATCTATTTGATGATCTTGTGATAAACTTTAAAACTGATTATTCTAAATATCCATTACAGATCACCTTTTATATTTTGGAATGGTAGTATGATAGTGATTTTGTTCTCCATTGTTTCAAATAACACCTTTTGAGCAACTTTTGTTTTATAATTCACTTACTTCATTACTATGTTTTGAAAGTTATATACCCCCCCCCCAAAAAAAAAAAAAAAAGTGTAAACTACCAAATGAAAATTGTAACTGAAATCGGTGGAAATAAAATTAATATGAAACGTTTTTAAAAATTGAGGCAAATTCTGTCCAAATAAACACATTGTGAATGCAACTAATTGAACACAAAACGTGTGCAGTTACCTTTTTGCCATTTTTCTTATTCCCTTATTAAAATTTGGTAATGTCAGAATGAAAATAAGTATATCATGGTATATTGATGAATATATTTTTTCTTGAAAGAGGATTTCAAAACAATCATATCCCTGTTTGATCGGTATATCAATTGATGAATAATGATAAAGAATTGTAATGAGGAACAAAATAGTAATGATAATAATATAGATAATACGTATACTTTTACAAAATTGATTGACTGACTGTTACAGTATTTTATAACATAGTTAAAATATATGTTGGTGCCCAGAATGAATTTGAGACAAAGAGAAGAAAAAGTAATTTGGGGGCCCCCTAAAATGGTGGTGACTTTGCTGCTCCTGCAAAAACATTTTAAACTGACATTGGAAAAATACAGAGAGAACAAAAGAAAAGTGTCTGAAAAAAAGCAAAACCTGTCAAGTTGCAGAAAGAGTCAATATTTTATTCCATCCGATGTACTGAATTGCATTTGTAAGGGAAATTATCTATAAATTATAAGTGTCCATTTTACCCAGTAGTTTATGAGACAGTGATATTTAGAATCAGTCTTTTGTTCAGTAAGGATTATAAAAGGTAAAAAGTCAGAGGTTAAAGGTCAAACAGCAGTATTGTGTAACCAATGACGGATACAAAATCTTTGCGATTTCATACTTCATGACCCATTTTTAGATCCAGTTAAACAAACGAGTAAAAAACGAAAAGCAAGTCATGAAGATGGTACATTGATCGTTGACGCAGGAAAGAAACTTGAAAATTGTGAATTATCCAGAGTATTCTTTTAAAATGTGCATGATGCGAGCAGAATCAGAATACTTCGCTGTGATATGTACATGTATGTTTCTTTCTTTGTTGGTCATACTTTAGTTATCATGATTTTTGTTAAATAGTTCTTTAATCTCCCCTACCCCCCCCCCCAATTGCCCTATTAGTCACCCATTCTCTTGCTCTTTTGGGGGCTTTCATCATATGTGGGATTAGAAACGGTACCAGTTCTGAGATTCTTGCGGTTATTTTCTCTTTCTTCAAATCTGCACTGCTTTTTGCACTTATGCATGGTAACGGTGACCCTTTTTTCATGATCCTCGTATCAGCTTTGCTGCTGCCTCTATTTCTTTCTATAGCTCACAAACCTATCACCACTCCTCTGGCCAGTTATGTAGTAACAGTACCCCTGAAAACCCACGTGTAACACCTGGTATTGATCGTCGTATGCGTGGAAGAAGGCCTTTAGTGACATAGCATTTGTACAGTGCTAACGGCTTGCTTCCAGCACACAACGACATATAGTATTGAAGCCAAATATCTTTTTAAATGTTTTGCGTGTCTGTGTGTGATGTGAGTGTGGTATTTATTTTAATGTGCTTATCAGCTGAAGATGTTGAACTGGCATTGTTATAGTGCAGTACTTACATGTATAAATCTCATATCAATTTAGTGACACTGTCATATAAGATGTACTTAACGAAGTCATGCCTACACTGTAAGTATTAAGTTACTGTGTATACTGCATGTGATTAATGATTCATTAGCTTTAAATTGTATCCCACCATACATTGGTTACTTGATAATGTTTTTGAGGAAGTTTTATTTCTGGTTTCAGAAGTTGTAAATCATTGATAGACTGTAGTTTGTAAAATGACAGTTTCAGGTTCAATATTATTAAAGCACGTTGCCTGACCAGTAAACATGTAGCTGTTGAACGTTCACGGTAAGATTATGACCTCGTGAGATAAAGCATCGCAATTCGTTATGCACTTAGCAGAAGGTCATTAGCAAATGCTCTATAAAGCAGAAGTGCATTAACTGTAAATTGCTTGTAACGTGACAACCATTAGCTTATTTCACATAAAATCAAAGTATTGCGATTTCTTGGATCCTTCTATCAGTACTTCAAGCGGAAATATGGAATAAGCGTATGGTTTTCAAGTTAGCGGCAATTTACTGTTAATGCCATTCTTCTATAGATATTTTGCTAATGCCATCTGCTAGCCGCACAGCGAATTGTCTTCATTTTGTACTGTAATGAAATCTTTTATTTCATGATTTATAAGTATGTAAAACAGTAGGCAAAGCTTGTCAGGTCTTCATGTGCATGAAATTGAAACATATTACAGTGTATGTAAATTTGATTGCCCCCTCAAGGTGTATCACATTGTAGTTATAGGCTCATATATTGCTCTGATCTGGATAAATATCATCTGTGAATGACTGATTTCAGTAAGGTTGCGTGTCGTGTCTGCCATCAATCATTTATGCCACTGTGTTAAAGGCCCACTGTCAAGGGTCAACTCAACCACCGAGAGGATGACAACTAGTCTTAAGATACAGGCACGTACTCATGAATATGAATTGTTTCAGTGCCATAGTCTACAGATAGGAGGAGGAGAAAAAAAAATCTACTTTACCACATCACCAGGATTTTCCCATTGCATTATGGGTAGCATTAGTGCCCCAATTCTAAAATTAGAGTCAAAAGAGGGCGTTTTTCCATTCTGTCATGACAGTGGGACTTTAACATGACAAAATTAAATTGCTGAAGACTGACGGTATGTGATGTTATCCAGTATAACCATTTTCCTTGTATTTAGGAGTAATGGTCTGTCTTTATGTCAGAGGTTATAACACAGACAAACTGTCTTTTAGAAATATATTGAAGGCCAGTATGAAAACCAGAGTATGTTTTTTTTTTTTTCTCTAAATGAGAAAATCAGATTTATCTAAGAGGAGTAAATTTGACACAACCAAGAACAAACGATCAGTCTTCCTTTAATCAATTGTGCATGCATTTTGTCTGATTATTTTTTTTACTATTATCTAGCAACCAAAATATGAACACTCACCTTTCTGTTTTTACCAGGCCCAAAATGTTTGCATTAATTTTATTCCAGCATCTCCTATAGCAACAACAACATCAACAACAGCAGTAGCAACAACATCACCAACAACTTTAATTGTACTAATTTAGTGGCAACTCATACATTGCAGTCAGAATCACTCATTTGATTGGTATTAAATACAAATTAATGATCTATTGTGGTGCTGAATATTATTTACAGACTCTGACATAAAAATTAATAATCTATTGTGGTACTGGATATTATTTACAGACTCTGACCTAAATAACTCACATATACACTAAAAAGAATGGTAATTAGTGATATGTGTGTACGTTGCCTCACATGCAGTAATTTAGTAAACATGTGCAAGTCTTCAGAAATTGGACAACTTGAAATTTGCCAAAGTATAATTACGTATTAAGCATTCTGCCAAATCAAAAATCAACTGACAGTATTAAAGAGCTGGGAAATATCATGTATTAGAAAATTTGTTTGGAATCACTGTTACTATATGAATTGAAGAATTTGTGTACTATGATTATGACATATGTTTGTATTTGTATATGATTTCAGTTTTAAAATGGCATATATGTATATTGATGAGCCAATCAGAAATTCACTATTTATAAGTAGGTAGTGAAACATAATCAGCTTTGTTAATTTTGATGTGTGTGTGTGCTCATATACACTTATGACTGATATTGTATAATTCTGAGTTAGTGCTGCAAAATTATTGGTAATCTTAACAAACAGACCCTTTCAAATGTTTCCTTTAATTCAACTCACAAATGGTCATGATATAAATGTCCTAGAGCCTTCATGTTATCTTTGAAATGTACATGTAGATGTGTGAGCAATTAAAACTACAGTGAATGTTACTTGTTCATGTAAATGTATTTATTGGAACTAATCTTATATTCCATGTTCTGGTTCTTAAGTCTTGTATACATATATTTATTGTACTGTACATGTAACCGTTTGTCGCCTGATACTAATTATTATATTTTGTTGTATATCTCTTGTAAAATATTGAAATTTACTTTGCCTGGAACGTGCCTAGCTATACACATTGTTGTTTTAAAACTATGAAAAAAAAATGACATTAAAAACTAATTGTGTGTGTATAGTGTATACATGTAGTTATGATATCAGATTGTATAGTGTACAGAGTAAGAGAATGGAGGAAAGATGCCATGGAACAATAGTTTTTACCTGTTACAGGGTTCTCATCAACTACATGTGAAATCAGGGAAAATCTAGAAAAAGTGTCGTATTTTTCTCCCAGTCATGGGAAACATTGAGAAATTTTGGGAAGGAAAGGAAAAATCACCTACATTACAGAAAAATCAGACATTATCATTTCAAAATTAAGAGATAGAGAGAACAATGGTGTATAACAATGGCATTTATAGCTATCCTGGAGAATGGGGGGGGGGAACCATGAAAAAAAAGTTCCTTATTTAATCAGGCCAAAGAATGAGGAACATTTAAGTTGTCAATACAAGATACACGTAAGATTAGTTTTGGAGCAAACTGTAGTCAAACAGGGTATAGATATACATGTATATTTGTTTTGTTTTAGTTGGAGGTGGTTTAACTGTTTTGTTATACCATAGGGTCCATGGTTATACTCGAGCTTTATGTGTAGTTCAGATTATGTTGTACATGAGAATATATTTATGTAATCTATTGATGTTTTTTGGCAGACTCTGGACCATGTTTCACAGAAAACATATAAGAGGAAAGAAGTGAATGACAAACATAATATGTTGTATATAATTTAACTATAAGTATATAAGAACATACCATCGGACAAAGTACAACACAAATACCGGTAGCCCACCAAAGCGTGAAGTATTAACAAAATTTCATACTTGATTTATTTATATTTGTGTATTTCATTTTAAGAATGTACAGGTACAGGTGGGAATTGGAAGGTAAATTTGGGCATGTCTATTGCATAACAAAGAGTTTTTTTGCAACTTATAATCAAGTTTAATGTAGCAGAGATGATAGAATAGAAAATAAAATTTTTGTTGGTTTTTTTTATTATCTGGTTGTGGTGGTACAAACACACATGTGGTTACCACTGATGTGTGACTGAATGTGATAATCAGATTGTGGTTTGGGGTTAAAGCTGATTTTTTAAATTTCTTTTTTGTAATAAAAAAGTGATCCATCGAGGCTGTGTAATTGTTCGGGGATAACAGTTATTTTGTTACTCCTGTGTCAGTATCTAGTATTGTATTATGCTCTTGTTCTAGAAGCTTTGCACAAATTAGATAAGTTAGTTTCTTTCTAATTCTATATAGTAACTCTTACTACATGTACACTGTACTGTATACTGTGCCAAAACTAAAGTCCATGCTATTATACAGGGTAAAGTTGTGCAGTAACTGTTAACCCCCCCCCCAAAAAAAAAAAAGTAAACACACACATACATGTATGAATATTTTACTTTGAAATAAATAATTAATTTGAGATAAGAAATTTGTAGAAATTAATGGGCACGTATAATACTGTATACTCCTCATATTGTGTGTTAACACCCAATTTTTTTTTTTTTGTGTGAATCGCTGTCTACCTCATTATTTTGTGAGTACTAATTGTCACGTTTGCATGGATTTTCTCGTTGGATTCATGGCCCGAGTATCAGTTCAGTGAGTTCACACATGTGCATGAAATGACGATATGACGATTGCATGAGTACCGTAACCATTTCATATTGTTAATTATCTAAAACACTCAACACAAATTCTAGCCTTGTACTGTACAGTAATAAAAGTGATGCAGAAATTAAAGGGTCATTATTTATTTGCGGTGTTTCCCTTGGTGCATTTGCAAAAGTCATACTCCAATGTTGAGATACATTCATCAGGTGTCTATTTGTTGGTAGCATGGCACAAAAGCAATCAATGTAACATCCCGGGGAGGGGGGGGGGAGGGGGGCAGTGTCATTACAACATGTACACCATGTGCGCATGTGAAAAAACGCGTAAAAAGGGTTGTTTTTCACGGTCGGACGATGTACGCTGGTACATTGAAAAGGGTATCAAAATCGCCAAAATCAGGGAAAAAAGGGTATACTTTTAACAGAAAGTTTACTTCAAAAGGGTATCTTTATTTAGGGTATTCTGAGATCGACTTTCAATTACTTGTTTAGGGTCCATTTTGAAAGTCCATACACGCGCATGGTGTACATCTTGTAATGACACTGACCCCCCCCCCCTTCCCCCCGGGTAACATCAGGGTAATTATAGTGTATAACTAAAAAATAAGTTGTGTCAAACGAGCATTAATCCCCCCCCCCCAATTCAGAGTAAATAAAACTTTCTTCTACATATTTCTCCTATGTATTAGCATCTACTTTTAGCAGGAGGGAGTTTTTAATTAAGAGTTGAATTTACATGTACTTATCTAGCACCTCTTGAAATTAATGCACGCAGCAGCAAAAGGCTCGTGAGAACTCCGGTTGAATATCAGTACAGGCATTTCTTTAAATTCTTCTCTTCCAACAGATTTGCTTTGTTTTGTTGTTGTGTTATTTCTTTTGGCAGAACAACTCAACGTTAATGTGGTCAGCTATGATAACAGATTGTATGTGTTTGATGTTGACAACCTTCCATTATTTTCTTTATTTTGCAAAAACGTAGTAGTGCTAATGGTTATACACTCTCTTGTGAATGTTGTCGTGTAGGCATAGATGATTCTTATGCAAGTAAATTGATGCCCACTCAATGTTTGTTTTCTGTAATGCCGGGAAAAAATGTCTGTAGTTTTCCTTGAACGGCAATGCTTTCGGGAACCCAGTTGAATTCTGAAATTGGGTAACAATTCTAGCCATCGCCAATATGGCATTCAGCAGTAGAGGGTGCACTTATCCATGTGAACTTACACAAACAGAAAGACTTGAATGGTTTCCTACACACGGTACTATTATCCAAATTGCATTCTGTGAACCCAATTTGTTTCATGTATAACTAGTTTAACTTTTAGCACGGTTAATCTGTTGGAGATGATTTGATTTCACTACATATAACATGCATTTTCTGTGGACCCTAGCATGAGTTAACTCGTACAGTTTAGTCTCCAACGGATTAAAAATTATTTTTTGAAGTATAGGAGCTCGTGAATGCCGTGGACTGTTAAAACTTCCTCTGGCACAGAAAATGGATTAATTTCACAGATCTGTTTCATTAATCCTGATTGGACTATGCAAATATGACTCGGTAATGAGATGTGTAAATAGGACATGAAAGTAGAGGACTTTGTGTGCTTCTGAAAACCTGAAACCCAATGAATTGGTGAAATCACAAAGGGCCCAATTTCCATTTGTTTACATGTGAGCTAAAGCCCTTTGTGAAATCACCCATTCAAATGTGTTTGCAATGAACAATGTAGCATACATGTAAGACTATACATTGTATTGTAACTTAAAGGGACTAGCCAGATACCAAATAAGTAAAATTGGCTTATATTATGTGTTATGTATTGACCATGTGTGTCTCTTATCTTGATCAAGCCAATTTCATTAAGGTTACATCGGAAGACATCTTCTTTAATTCTCCTTTGTCGCATATGTCTGAAAATGTTCAAGTATGTAGTGGCCATTAAAATCATCTTGACTGTATGAACGTAAATTTCAGCAAATTTGTTTTTATTTTGTGTTGGTTGTATGTCGATTGTGTTTATACTAGTGTGTGGCCATCTTGATTTCAGTTTTCAGTGATGATTTTTCTGCTGAATGAAGTTCATGTGGGGACTATGAAATGGGGTCTGTATGTATGTGCATGGTGCGTGCGTGCGTGTGTGTGTGTGTTCAAAATAAAAATGCTACTTCTCCTTTATTTCTTGACAGATTTTGATTCCCTTTGTTTTATCCGATGGGATACGTGGAGGTTTTCAAACTTGTACACAGAATTTCGAGATTCATTAATTATGCTAATTTATACAAATTTTTAAAATCACAAAAAAAAATACTTCCGTATTTCTCGTCGGCTTTGGATTCTGTTGGTTTTATCTTATAGTGCATTGTTGGGGCTTTTACACTTGTATACAGAATTCTGAAATTCATTAATTATGCTAACTTATTCTATAGTGGATTTTGATTCAGTTGTTTCATCTAAAGGTTTGGTGGGGGCTTCCAAACTTCTACACAGAATTTTAAATCAATCATGCAAAAATTATTTTTGGTGGATTTTGATTGTCTGTATTATCTGATAGGCTTTGGTAGAAAGGCAACAAAAGGGGCATGTTCATCATCATTTCTCTACCAATTAAAATTTTTATTTGTTGTTATACCTGTATGGGAAAAGGCTTTCTCTGAAGATGAAAGGAATACTTCATAGTTGTGTGAGATTGGTGATATTGTATGGGAGTGAGATGTGGTGTTTGAGTGAAAACGAGATGGGGATTCTGAGAAGGACTGAGAGAGCAATAGTGAGAGCAATGCATGGTGTGAAGCTGATGGACAGGAAGAAGACTGAGGATTTGATGCAGATGTTGGGTTTGGGAGAAACAGTGGATCAGATGGCGAAGGCAAATGGAGTACGTTAGCATGGATATGTGTTGAGGAGGGATGTTGATCATGTTTTGAGAAGGGCGCTCGAGTTTGAGGTGGTTGGTCAGAGGGGAAGGGGGCGACCGAAGAAGACATGGAAGAAGCAAGTGGTGGAAGAGAGTAGGAGGGTTGGATTGAGGGAGGAGGATGCACCGAATAGAGTAAAGTGGAGGGAGGGGGTAAGGGCAATTTCTGTGAGTGTGAGGTAAATCCGGCCACCCCCGTAGTCGGGGACTAAACCAGATTTAAAACCTTGATTACTACTACATGTACTACTACTTTTATCAGATTAGAAATTGAATTGGAAACCCCCTGAAACTCGACAGAAACTCATTGCCGGAGTTTGCACACCCTTTTATGGGTATAGAAACAATAAATATTTCATAATTGCCAGTGAATTTGGCATCAAATATCAACCAATATCAACTGACCACAATTTTGGTCATTTTGTTCCTGCTTTTTTTTCAGGTGTGTGTGTGTGTGTGTGGTTGGGGGGGGGGGGGGTTACCAAAATTTGGAACTAAATTTCTTTAAATATGAAGTAAACGTGCTGCAACAGAAACCACAACACATAATAAATAAAATGTTCAGAGTGGATTTTCACACAGTTCACAATTCAATAATCTTATTGCACTCAGATTTGCAATGTTGATCATACACTTACTCTATGGCACACTCTTGTTCTTACGAAAGTATTCATGAAGTGTGTTTTTTATTCACAGGAAAAGATGAGGGAGTACATGATTTTCCTACAGGAAACATTTATCAGACATTGACGTAGCTTCCTTCAATGCAGAAAATCTCAATTATACCAATAAGAGAGAAAGTTGGTGCAAAATTGAATAATCTAATATCTCTCACTGCACCATTCTGACAAAACCCCATTCAGGCTTTGCAGGTGTGTGTACCCCCAATTCTACTGACCATTGGAACCCAATCTGAAGCCCATCTGTTCACAATTTTGCAAAAATTACAGCATTCTGATGAGTTCCGATGAAAATTCACCCGACAATCCCTTTTTTGGTACCCATTTTCCCAAAAATTTGAATTTGTGATGGGTGGCTATCAAGGGTGTTAGGCAGAAGCTAGGTTAACTGTTCCAATTGTTTACACACATGATTGAAAACGTCAAGAACTCTGTGCAAAAAAACTATTGAATGGAAAAACAAGACAATCCGACTAGCCGTTCTCAAGTTACAGCAGTAACAAGCCCAAATCAGACATTTTTTACGCCTGGTGACCTTTGACCTTTGGGCTCCAAAATCTAATCAGTTCATTGGTGCCTCATAGTACATACTTGGTCCTAGTTACATCAAAATCTGATCGGGGGTTCTTAAGTTATCGCGGTAACGAGGACCGGTAACGGACGGACGCACGCACGCACAACCCGAAAACATAATGCCTCCGGCAACTTCGTTGCGGAGGCATAAAAATATTACAGACAGAAGCTAAATAACATAGTCATTCATTTGGTCCTGAGGTCAACAAAGAATCAAAACATTTCTATATTGTTCATTTCACTTGTACATTACACATCTTTGAGTACCAGATATTTTTCCATATAGTTTTAATTTCTGTCATTGTGAGTTTCCACATATGCCTAAAAGTTGCAATGTAAAACACACGATTTAGAAGTGAGAAAACTGATGAAAAAAAACGGTCAGTGTGTGCCACATAAAATACTCATTTGAAAGCACTCTGTGAATACACAGAGGTTGATTCTATACAATTAGGTTTTCCAACAAGAGTCACAATTGCCACACCTATAAACTCTCAATAGTCATTTTCTTTAAGAAATGTACAACATATTTCGCACCTTGTGCCATAATTCTACGACTTGAACATTGAACAAATGACACATTTACACAACTGCAATATTTCATGAAATATACACTCAAGGGAAGAAAAATAAAGTAATACACTGCAACATTATTTCATGAACAATGAAAGAAGACAAAAAAGAATTACAGATAAGCTGCTTCGAAGATACAGGCACACATTGGTCAGGAGAAGAGAAAGACGAAAAAACCCTTTGCAAAATGCAGATGTTTAATCCATTGGTGAATGTATTTCTGGTGTACAATACTTGACACGAAGTGATGTTTATATGTCCAGTTGCGGTAGAGAGTTACGTGGTTCATACACTTTGGTTTACCACTTAAAACACGACCAAATCTAGCAATATGTAAATGAGTCTTTTGCCCGATTGTGCAGCATTGCATGAACCAGAAATTGAGATTCTTTTATTTTCCACAAAACTGACTTCCTAACTCTATGTTACTCTTGTGTTTTATTGTATTACTCATTACAATAAAACACATATGAACAAAACCATAAAGACTTCAAGTGCAACTCACAAAATATTTGAGATCAAATGTTGTCCTCCTAAACAGTATTACGGTTGAGGCCGGCCCCCCCGAGGCCAAATTTTGTTGGCCTTGGCCTCGGTCTCGGTCACTTGTCCAAACTCTATGGAATGGTTGTATTTTGGGGCGGCCTCAGCTTCAGAACTTGTGGAATTAACTACAATGCACCCCCGTTATAACGATGACCGTTAAAAACAAAATTCTTGTTACACCAAAGTAAAAGTCAGGTCCCAAAATTATTATCTATATATCTTTCTATCCCTTCACTGTTTGGATATAAAAAATTTCGATACAACAAAAGAAAATTGTCAGTCCAGAGGACTTCTTTTTATAATGGGAGTCCCGTGTATAACACTGGTTAAAACGTGGGTTTCACTGGTGAGCAATGTTTGTCATTCTAGAGTACACTGGAAACATGTCACCAACAGGTTAAATCATCTGTATTTCTGCATCATTATGGATAACTGACCCATGCTAACTCACCTATACAGTGTGTATCAAAAAAAAGTAAACACTTAGTAAAAAATTTATTTAAAAAAATTCTCATGATTTTGAGATTATTTTTTTATATGAATATGTCACCTTGGACCTAAGCTATCTGATGACACTGTTGGTTTTGAAAGTATTTCACGCATGAGTGAGTACAACCCACTTTTGTCCAATCAGTCAAAAATGCATTTGCACACAGAATTGTGTTCTTATAGTCAACGTTTAATGCCTCACAGACCGGTTCTGCAGAAGTTCTCAACTGATGTGCCCAAGTATTGAATTCTCAGCATGCTCAGAGAAAACCTAATATCATTTCTGTGACAAGAAAAACAAAAATGAAGCAATGATTCAGATACATCATCGTAAAAAAGAAGAAAATGTCACTTTTCATGGTCACATCACAGTTCATCTTGCAAACATGACATTTTCTTCTTTTTTAGTGGGGTGTATCTGAATCATTGCTTTATTTTTGTCTTGCTTATGACAGAATTGCTATACGCTCTTCTCTGAGCATGATGAGGATTCAATACTTATGCACATCAGTTGAAATCTTCTGCAGCATCGGTCTGCAAGGCATTAAACATTGACCATTAGAATGCAATTCTGTGCGCAAATGCATTTTTGGCCAATTGGACAAAAGTGAGCTGTGCTCACTCATGCGTGAAATACTTTCAAAAACCAACAGTGTCATAAGATAGCTTAGGTCCAAGGTAACATATTCATATAAAAAAAAAATGATCTCAAAATCATGAGAAATTTTTGAATAATTTTTTATTAAGTGTTCACTTTTTTTTTGATACACACTGTATAGGACAATGACCTCAAACTCACTAATACAGGTAAACACACACACCTAAACATAGTATGGTTCCACATGGCAAAACATTTTTCTCTCTAGTTAAACTACGACCATCAATCTATACGCCTGTTCCATTTTGAAAACAAGAAATAGCTTCATCCTCTATAGCTAGGAAGCTTCCAATACCAAAAGAGGAGTTTCTTTACTTCTTTAGTTCAGGAACAGCACCTGTGTATAACCTACCTGTATCATCTTTTGTTGTGTTCCAGAAGCCCCCCAGCTATGGCGCACATCATATTTTCAAAACCAAACAGGTCTCTATGGACGTTACATATCCAAGTTTATTCTACACAACGTACACATAGTACCCGCATAAATTGGGGTTTAACTTCAAAGAATGCATAGCCAAATTAATTCTCACAATAAATCTTCTCTAAAAGAAACAGACATTACCCCTACAGTCCACCACACTACGGATGTAACGCTACATTGCTGCAATTAAGTGCGAGTGTGTATGTGTGTGCATGTCTTCGTTGTTTCTGAGAATATATTTCAGAATTTTCATCGAGCTTTTCTGACAGACTGCAAAATCAATATAAAACGTCCACTTTCATGGTAATATTTACAAACGGTGTTGTTTTCACAATAACATCATTCCACAATGTATGCACATTTCCACATTTCCTGAATACATTCAATGTATATTCAACAAATTAATTTAAATTTTGCATTTCATTTAAAAGGGGGAATTCCAGTCAAGTTGCTTGGAATAGAAGTACAAAAATCACGCAAACACACCAGTAACAATGAATAATGAATAAAAGGTTTGCAGAGAGAATTTAAGATGCAGAATAAATTTGCTGTTCATCTCTACAGAGATGAACAGCAAATTTATTCTGCAACATCAGTAACAGTTTGAGAAAGATTGGGCAATGAAAATAAAGATACACGTTTTTCTAATATTCCAAAGATCATTTCTCAAATCTCACTGATATGTTTCCTTGATTGTTTTGCTACATTTCAAATCAACTTACAACGAAAATGGAAATCCCCTTAAAATAATACATCTACCAACTTTACTGGTAGTCCACGGTGATATATCAAGCCTTTGGTCATTGTCTAAGTATTTATTGTCAGGTATGTGTCAAAACGTAGTCTGTGTGCAAGCACTGGAAAAATGTTTTTGTTCCCAGCAGAACTTAGTCTTGAGATACATGTGTACATTTTTCTGATATTTGCTAAATAATTATACATGGAAATTACTGAGTAATATTTGGCAAAATAAAAAATAATACATTCAATAACCAGCTCACGAATTCTCATTCCAATTCATACAATCTCTTTAAAGTTATGGTGCATTTTCTTGAGACTATGCTCTGCCAGAAACAAAAATACAAAAACGTATGTTCCAGCACATACGTGCAAACTATGTTCAGACACAAAGCACTGGGGAGAGGGGTGATGCAGAAGTGGAGTCATGGGGTAGCAGCTCCCCAAATACCATGAAAATAAAGAGACCAAAAAAGGGCTATGCGTGACGCATGTCCCCATTCTTCCTTCTTATTAACTCTTTGTGCGTGGGACCCTGAATCCCGTGCGTGCGGAATTAATTTCAAAGAGCGCTCAGTATCGGGAAAGGAAACAACTAACTGACTTCAACTAGCAATAACTTTGCACAACAACGTTTTTAGGAAAAATGTTGTACAGCAAAGTTGAAGTACATTTTACAGACCTTCTTAATGCATAAAGGCTGTTTGGAAATATACATCTGAATTTTGTAAAGTAATGGCTAATTGTAACCAACATACATGTAGTTCTAAGCTTCCTGCTTGTAAATATACAACTCCATTCAAATAATACAAGAGGGTAAACCACAAGTTATACATAAAAACCCTACTTGTAACAAGTTCTCGAACGAGATGAGTCACCAAATGAGAAGTGAATGAAGAGATTATCAGTGAATAGCGCGTCTTATTGTAATTGACCTTTCCAGTACTTTTCAAAGTTCACTTGTGTCTAATCCTGTGTCCTATTGTATCACGAAGCCTGGATTGTATTTATTGATTTTTCTGGTTCTTTAAGAATCTAACATAATACCCCCGTACTTGAGGAATGTAAACAATACAAAAAGATTACTGCTAGTATTGGGGAAATCAGTGTAATTCGGGTGAATACAATCATTTCTATATTTGAGCGTGAAATGCGAATCCCGCATGCTGCAGGGAGTGCATGGGTGCAAACACCGCGTGTATAAAGAGTTAATTGTCACTGGTGAAAGCAACTGTCGCCATTCTGCACCCCCCCCCCCACCTCACTCCCTTAAAAAAGTCCTGGCTATGCCCCTGGTCAACGTTGAAGCGGTCATCACACCTGCCCTATACCTTCAGGCCTTTACTGATGAGGAACGGCTCCTGGCTGGGTTCACGGCCCAGGAAATTCTTCAGCATGTCCATTGCATCCTGAGATGAAGAGAATTGAAACAAAGTATAAGGTTCATCAGGGTTCCCAGCATTTCAAGAAAACAAAATTCCCTGTTTTTTCCCTGATTTTTCCCTGATGAAGTCTCAAAATTCACGAGTAATTAATTCAAGCTCATTCCACGTTTCACATGTTTTCCAATCCAATGGATGTTGTTTTGATATGCAACAAAATATAACAAGAGTCTGACCGACTACTTTCAATTTTGGGGCCTATCAGAATTCCTTGACTTTTCCCTGATTTGAGGCATTTTCATCAAATTCCCTGACATTTCCCTGAGTGGAAAAAAAGTAAAATAAGTTTCCCTGATTTCCCTGATGGGCTGGGAACCCTGTTCATATACTTACACATATTCAAAATTCCCTGATTTTCCATGACTTTCCAGAGCAAGCTAAAACCTGTAAATTTCCACGACCCTTTTACATTTTTATAGCATGTACAATTGCATCATCACAATACTGGTAAGCTTTCAATCAAGGGTCTCATTGAAAATATCTTGAATATTGATTTTCCCCTACTTTCCAGAAGAAATTGATGAATTCCCTGATTTTCGACAGAAGACATTGAAGGATTCCCTCATTTGCTCTGACTTTTTACTTCTTGAAACATATTTCAAAATTCACCGAGTTTTCACAAATTCCCAGACCCATACAAACTGATATAATATTATAGCGATATCATATGGTGACTCGCTACACCTAATGAGGGAACTTGTCACAACATCCTGAACTGCGTTACAGACCTCTGAAGTACGAAAATCATCCAAACTTTCTAAATTTTCAATATTGAGATGAGTAAATTTTGACTGCTTCATGAATATATTACAGAATTTATTTTGAGTGATTTATTTTCTTGGAAATATACAATAAATATGGATTTTTATGTGATTTTAGAAAGGTGGCCTTCATATTCCAAAGTTTTGATATGATACAGTGCTGAACGTACAACAATATCCATGTAAAATTTCACAATTTCTGCCTAACCAGACACAGTCCGTTTCTGTGGAGTGGTGTAGTGAGGGCATAATGTATCACTCATTTTGGTGCGAAGCTTGGGTGATTTTCCACACCTACTTTCTCCAAAATGTGATAGCCGAGATCTCAAAACTTTGTGCTACATAAATTGTCAGATCTTTGCAAACAAAATATGCTATATTGAACATAAATGTTGGTATCATAATAAAATGGCATGCTTTGACTGATATTTCCTAACATTTACAACAAGTTCCCTCATAACTTGTAGCAGGTGACAAATGATGGAATGAAATGAATGACTGGAGATCAAAACGTCGTGAAACTTTGCAAATACTTGAAATTTTATAAGTGATGTTTTGCACATCCTCACACAAACACAAAAACTATAACAGATTCACTCTTTTATACCATCACAATCGTGTAGTTATCATAACATCACAACAGGGAAATTATTAATAAAATAGGGTCTCAATGTACTTAAAGGCATTGTATAACAATGTTTCCAGTTTTAAAAATCTGAGCGACACGATTCCCCATGCTATTAGTGTCTCTGATACGGTCTAAAAATAACGCCCTGAAAAAATTGCAGTTTAAAACGATCATTAAGTGCTTTAAAAAAAGTTAAAATCATTGAGAGACCATTCCAGCTTTCCCCCATCCTGTGCATTTCCTGTCGGCTGAGAATAATTAATGTGCCAATTTGTATCTGCACATATGGTACTAGTGACAACATAATTGTCTGAACTTTTGTGTTCTAGGGTGTTTATTTGTCCATTCACACACTGTCAGATATGTCAGATCGCAAAGTTCAACCATTTTTTAAACGGGTCTTCCACAGTGTTATATAGCGTCTTTAAGGTAAATCTTCAAAAGTACAGAACCTTGAATTCTATAAAACAGCCAACCATCCAACCGGACATACATGCAAACAAACAAACTGCACCACCCTTCCCCCATCCCCCATAAAAAAACAAAAGCAAAAACATAAACAAAAACAATGAAGAAAAAGTGTCTAACAAGAGCCAGAAATTAACTTACAATAGAGCCGCCTGGTTCCAGGATGCACCTGCGATATGCCTTGCCCACTTTCTGGTTGAGGATTCCCTCCTTCTTGAATCGAGAACAGAACATGTCCATGCTGTACACTTCACTCCACTGAGAAATGAAAAAAAAGACGATGACTTGCACTGTGAGTGAACTCACAAAATATGGAGGAATCTCTATAGATCTAGGGTTCTATAGACCAAGGGTCCGATAGACCAATTATCCATTACTGGGAAAGTGTCTGATAGACCGATTTTCAAAAGGGTCCAACAGACGTATTACCCAAAAGGTTCCAATTGACCGATTATCAAACAGGATCCGATAGACCGAATATCCATGACCCTTTTAGTAAATTGGTCTATCAGACATATTTGATACTCGGTCCATCAGACCCTTGGTCTATTCAAATTCAAATTCAAATTCAAATTCAATGTTTTATTGTCCTTCAAGGATATATATTTTGTTTACATGTATATATATAACCTAGAATCATACAAAAATACACAGTTACAACATATAGATTAACACAGATATTCCATTACAGTATAGTTTACAAACAAACAAAAAGTGATGTCAATATTTTGGTGGTCTTGTGTTCTAGAATGACAGATTATGAGGTAGGTAGGTATTTTAATAGATGAATTTCTGATATATATTATTATTGCAGTTCAAAAAGAAATTAACGATTATGCAGTGTGGTAACAGTATTAATACGTTGATATTATCAATGTGTATCTATAATAATTGAAGTAAAATTGATACAGCGAGGCAGAATATATTGGAATTCGATAAATAATATTCAATTACTTGATGATACATGTTGCACTATCAGACCCTCGGTCTACAGGACTCTTGGTCCAGCGTACCTTTTCGAATATTGTTCTGTCGGACCCGCAGACTATTGGACTGTAACCCAAAAGATGACCTATTCCACAACATCATCTTGGAAGAGTAAAAGAGGGAGACATTTTTGTGAATTCATTATTTTCTGCACTCTTCATGTAACAGTAAGGTTTCATCATGATGTAAGTTGAACTCCTCCTGGAAGATTGGCCAGAGTTTGCTAGTTAGGAATATCATCCCTCTAAACATAAATTCTTATTTTTTTTATACACACTGTATACCACTCTAGACCCTGAACGTTATACAAGAATAATTTAAGGTTATGTCACTGCATGGTGTTGTTCAAAAGAATATGACAGTAGGATCTTAGATTATTTTTTTTGTTTTTGGTAATGAATGTCAGCCATTTACGGCCTACATCGCTTTTACTCAAAAGTCCACTCATAAGGCTGCTTGGAACTAGTCTAACTTCACCGGTGTGAGGTTCTGTCATGGCAAGCTTTGGTCAGCAGGTAGTCAGTTTTCATTACACAAAACACAAATCACCTCTGCGGTCAGACTACCGTAAAGGAGTGCGTAAATTTGTACCGGTAATTTTAATTTGAACTGCAAACTGAGGAGGGGGGGGGGGGGGGTAAGGGGGAAGGGGGGGGGGGACACACTTCCCAGGGTAGGAATTAATTTTTATTTTTTAAGGGTGATTATTACTACAGTCTTGGGGCTATTTTTCTACCACACGGGCTACCTTTTTGTTGCACATCAGAATTTGAAGAATGCAATGAAAGATAGCTGCCATTTCAGCTGGGCCTTCATCCATAAAAGCAACCATTTAATTCATTTTTGTTTCAATGCTATAATAAAATAAAGTGAAATTTTTCGTAGCAAATCTGAAGGAAATGTTCGCCCCAAAGAATTGGGTTTGGGGGATTTTAGGGGGTAATTTGGGCTTTGCCAAGGGCTAAATCGCCCGTCGCCCTGGGTTATTTCCTACTCTG
>JZLH01S0280470.1:0-18578 GCA_001188425.1 Eucidaris tribuloides
AAGACCGGATTCACCTGCCCATTTCCTCCTATAGACTTTCTGTGAGCAGATCTAGGCTATTTTATCATCCACCGGATTAGAAATTGTTTATTCATGCATACCTTGCCAATGGCGGCATAACTTTCCAAAATTTTGTATTCTAGGGTGTTAATTTGTCCATTTGAACACTACTTTGTAGCTCAGATATCATATTTTGACAATTTTTTAATTGAAGCTCCACAATGTTAGCCTGTCACTTTAACGGATCCCACTTTCTCTACAAAGAAATTTCACATGGTGAACTGTAAAAGTCTTTAGCTTAATTGCTTATCCACGCCATGTAAACTACTTCCTTCACGGAACATTAGGTTTCAAAGGTTTGATCAAAAATGTTTCAGGGACCAAACAAATTGATATTTATTCCAAAACATCTGCAAGGCACATATTAATCCCATACGGGGATGGTGTATTTGTACAATCACAAATTTATAGGCATATTACTCAATATATGAGAATGTGGCAGTTAATAATATGTGCCAACAAACAAAAAGATCATGACACCAAAACGTCCATCTTATGAAGATATGAATACATTCTATACACACACATATAATCTCTACAAGGGTGTATGGTGCATCGCAGTATTGCACCCACACATACATGTATGTATGCTTTGCATACAACTCGATATGTGAGCCAGTGCACATTTTATTGTGAGTCAATATTGAGCTAGCATAAATTTCTGTAATGTGACACTGCCCTGTGGCTGCGCAATATTACTGTACACATCATGACTAGCCAAAATGGTAGTTTTTCTGTGCGATAAAAAGTAAACGTAAAGGTATAAACGTAAAAGTACTTTTGTTGTTGTTGTTATTTCTCTTTTTCCTGTTCTTCTTTTGTCATAAAGCGCCTTGAGCATTTAAGTAAAATGAATAATGGTGCTATAAAAATCTCATGTACATGTATTATTATTATTATAATTATTATAAAGGTGAGGGTTCAAAGTCTCTACACGCATTAATGCAGTTTTACACAAATCCACACATTACCTCCTGATCATTGGACCCATGTCAAGCCTGCACATTATTGTGCCCAATCTCCACTCACTGGGGAGTACATGTATTCCTAGCCCAACTGCCTGTTAGGCATTCACAAATGGCTTTCTCATACAAAGTTATGTATAAGTGTACAAGTATCAGGAAATATGCAAAATCAATTGTCACATTACCCCCCCCCCCCATAAACGTAGAAAATCAGCTAATAAAACCCTGTGACATCATGGGCTGCCAAAACCTTGTTTCTCAAAAAAGCCAAATTTATTAGAAGACAAGGAGAATGAAAAAAAAAATCCTGATTAACAAAATATGTCCATAGGTTATGTTATTTGAACTTAAGGCTATGCTTCATAATCAATTTGATATAAAATGGTTGAAATCTACAAAAAAAAGGCGGGATATTGAGTTACAAGTTTTTCACACTACTAAAATGAGGTACGAGGTATTTCCAAAAGATTAATTTTGCCCTTTTTTTTGGGGGGGGGGATATGCACCCCATGTGGTTATTAGAAGATGAATTACACCTTAAACTTCACATTTCGTTGGTGGTTTCACGGACCGGCGAATGTTTGTAGGTTTGTACATGTAGGTACGAGATTCGCCGATACGTACATGGACTAATGTCACCGACGATTTATCAAGAAAGTCATTTTCACCAAAATTTGAGATACAAGGTTTTATCAGCCCAGCAACAACATGTAGAGACAGAGGTTTTCCGTTTACCGGTAAATCGAAGCGGAAAATCCGGTTTGTTTCTTTAATTTTCATGTGAAAATTGATGGAATCCACCTTTGTAAAACGGAATTCATGTTTTTGCTGTGAACATTTTATATGACAAAACAGAATATCCGATTCTAGATCAAGTTGAAACGGAATTACAGGTTTTAGAAACGGAAAATCACCGTCTCTAAACATGTACTCACAAGTTGTTACATGCATGTACAAGCACTATCCATACAGACATTTATTCTGCATTTCCCCAGAGACATGTCTTCCATCCATTTCTCTAGATTCCGTTCACTTGCTGCCGGAACCCTAATAGCCCTTCAGTTAACTCATTTGCCTCAATTTGGTGTTGCCCTTTGCAATCCATTTCCATTAATCAGAATAACCCAGCTGTGACAGTAAGTGTGGCTTCCAATTTGCATCGGATCGCATGCGACACACATACACGCACGGACACACAAACAGACACACACAACACACACAAATGTCTGCTGCATCATTAAAATGCTGGGACTGGATTGAACTTCCTGATTAAAACTTACCTGTAGTACATGTAGTTTAAGAACTTAAAGGGAAATGGCAAGATTGGAAGTAGTCCTCAACCGCTGGAGAATAATTTTAAAGCGGGAAATTTCCAGAATATTCTAGAATATTCCCACTCAAAAGATTCCTTCGCATTTGCCGATAGAGTTCTGCACCTTATGTATGTCTGAACACGTGATTGCCTTTTGCAATGTATGCACATATACATGTATATTTACTTAATGTGAGACTGTGTTTGACAAGGAATTAATCTATTTTATTTTTTGAAATTCAGCCCAATTCCATTTTATTCTGGAATATTCCAGAATATTTTAGAACATTCCAGAATATTCCAGAACAAGTGGAAAATTATTCTCGAGCGGTACTGCTCCCAGAATCAAATATAAGTATCTACTGTGAAAATTTTGTAGTCATACTTTGTTGTATAATTATTATCAGAAAATACTGTGACAGTGAAATGTGTTGTGAAGCTTTCTATTGCATTAATTTCTACAGTTATGCTTGCTGTTCCTCTGGTAAACAAATTAAAGACAAATCCTTCCAGGCTGAATAAACACTCCACTCTAGCCAGTGTGCATTTTGGAATATTTTTCAACTCATTTGGTTCTTGGGCCATTTTTGACATCTCCCAATCATGTCACCACCCAGGAACCCTAAATGCAGCCCCATCTAGAAGCCCCAGTGCTGCAGTGCTTTTCCCATTGTGCCAGCTCCTAATCCAGAGCTCCACACTAAAACCTTTTCTTCTACTTGCCCTTTGGGCAAGTCAAAGATCAGTTTCAGATTTTTACTTGCCCGAATGAAAAATTTATTTGCCCAGAAATAAACAATATTCAAAAACATTAAAAATGACTTCTCACTAATTTTAACTTTTAAATGCCTTTGCATTGAACATTTGTTATTTCTGTGGGTTGCAAAAGGTACATGTATGATTTATGGACTTAAAAAGTCATAAAATTAAGTACAATGATCAAAATAATGATGACATTTCAGTATAAGATATTTTGTTCATTTTTGGTAAGAATTTTGGAGATGTTTTGCTCATTTCATGATCAAAATTTTACTTGGCCAACATTTTGAGTTTTCACTTGCCCAACATGAAATTTTACTTGCCCCAGGCAAGCAGGTAAGTGCTAGTATCGAGCCCTGTTTAATCTCATCCGCACCAAGTATATTCAGAAATTGTACAATAGATATGCAGATTTCCATGTAAACATGACATCTGACACTGCACCAGATGCAAGATAACATGACAATGGCAATCCAACGGATGCATGATTACAATACAATGGCACGCCAATGCATGCGTGCAAACATACATGTACACTTGGTAATTTGAAGGTTGAAGGCACACAGTTGAGACAGAGTGGCAAAGCACCCTCTTTGGAATAAAATAACGATAAGGAGGCAATAATGTATCCCACAGTATATAAGTTATCTGCTCTGGTTGCATGACAGAAATCTTTGAAGAAGAAATCTACATATGTTGCAATTAGAAAGAAATGCATGACATATCCCCAAAGCAACTTCACTCTGCAAGGTCTTGTGTGGTCAAAAGACAACTGTAACAGAGGCAACAATTCTTCAATAAATTATCCTGGTAAATATGTTTAATTAATAAATAAATTATTAAAAAAAAACACAGCTGCTAGAGAACATGATTAGTTAAATTTAAAATAAACAACTTAAAAAAAAGTCAAATGTAGAAGACAAAATCAAATAGAAAATTAAAAACACAGAAAAACATTGAACATTGTCATCTTAACCTATCAAAGATAATGGTTTATAGCCTTCTACGAATATTCATGAGCATTTTCTAAAATGCAATTGGTTGATTGATGCTCATACGGTCAAAAATAATTTCACTAGAAATAAAAAATCCTCGCCACAGCTCCGTATAGTTTTCACTGTTTTTGTCTGGGCAGTACTGTGCCTACTGCGTATGCTCATTACCCAAACAAAATGGCGGTGTCGATCGCCGCGACACTCAACACAACAATTTCAGACTCTATCTTCTTTGTTATTTTATGATTTTAATGTTATTTTTACATTCCACTGGTGTTGTGATGAAGATTTCACGTTAACCCTTCGAACTATTAGCACCGCTTTTATGAATCGTAAATTGAAATGCGGAAAATTAACAGAAATTTAACTCGCATCGCGTACGGCTGCGGCTTACGGGGCCAGCCCGCACGCGACGTGTGCGGGCTGTACACATTACACAGCAAATTCGTCAGTTGCGTACAATGTGACCGTTCTCTCTGTTTTGGAAGCAGACGGTGGTAGTCCATGCATTTCAGTTTATTAACTCAACACCACTTTACATAACATTATTGTTAAATTTTATTAAGTCGGAGGGATATAAAACAAATATACCAAGCATAAGTTTGAAAGTATAGCGAAATTATCTATCTTCGGATGGACTGGCTGTAATATATTTCCTCGGGCTTCCCCCCTCAAAAAAATATTACTATGCCAGTCCCACCTCAGATAGATAATTTCCACTATACATGTACTCTCTCACAGCTTGGTATATTTGTATAATAACCTGTAGTTTCCATAGAACCTGAGATATCTTCTAACTAAATCATCAACTGGTCTGCTTTTGGTCAGTCTGCAAAAAATGAGTAATGTGGAAATTTGTGTAAATTTGAAGAATTATTAACAACAATGGAAATGGGACCTAGTAAATATGGATTTCAAAGAATTTAAAAGATATAAATGGAATGAGCAATTATGTATTTTTTTTAACCCATTGAAAATGATTTGATTTTGATTTGATAATATGCAGACATGTATTCCATGGACCTCAGTCGGAGATATCTCATACTTAGTCCCTTAAAGATTGTGTCATTGATTTGCACGTCAAAAAACATCTATATGAATCAAATCACCTGAAATCACATCCAATGTGAAGATTAATACAAATAAACACCTCTCATAGAGACTTGGGGTAAAATATTGAGTTTTGGTGAAAATCTGGACGGTTAAACTTCATCCTTTTTCAAATTACTCGCCAGCAATTTCAAGAAATCCGCGACGTCAAACGTGCACGTACCGTTCCAAAATGGTCCAATCAGCCGTTAGCCAAAGGTCGCGCAGGGGATAGCCGTTAACCAATCAGAGGGCTGCGCTGGTCTTGCTACGGTGCACAGTAACCGCGATTCGCAGTTTAAGCAAAATTGAAACTCACAGAAAGAACAACATTCTGGTAACATGTCGTTATTAGTTTTTCTCATAAAACAACAAATTCATGACGTATGGATCTCAGACTTTCAACACACCATTTGTAAGTACTAAACTACTGTTTGGTATTGATAATGAAGGGAAGTAATGGACTTGCACATTCCTGACACAATCTTTAAACTGGTTAGCGAAGTTCAGTGGACTCAAAGACATGACTCCAGTTCAAAGTGACACCCATCATCACAAACCATCACCAGCAATTAAAAAAAAAATGCAAAACCAAACCAAAACCAAAGCTAAAACAGAAACAAACAAACGAAACTATTAAATTAGCCAAAATGCTGTAATCTGACATGCAAAATGGAAAATTTTGAGAAACATATCTAGTCATTCAAAACCAGTGTTGTATATGAGTAGAGTACAATTCTCCATCATGCTAAATGTAATGCTGAATTATGATACACACACATTTCATGTTGCTTACTGTGAGAACCTAGCTGGAAAAAAATGGCCACTTCTAAGTTCTACATAGAGGTATAAGATTTTTTGTTTGGGGTTCTTGATGTCTCTTTTTCATTTCTGTGGTATCCATTCATTTCAAATAATATGGCATTTTGCGAATGATTGAACATTATAGAAATCAAGAGTTCATTAGCTACAAGCACATTGTTCCCTTTTGGACAACAAAAATGAATATATTTAAATAGAGAAAGAATTTTGTTTTGAAAACTTGATTGCCAGGTAAATTCAAAGAACATAACAATGCAAATGTAAAAAATGCTTGATATTCTAATAAGTTGTGACTTTCAATTACTAAGATTAAGCCAGAAAAGAGAGAAAAAATGTTTGTTCTTTAATATATTTCATGAAGATGGATGACAAATACATGTAAGGAGAAATCTAGCACAAAACCTGCATATCATATTTTACTTTCCTATCTGTAAACAGGATGTTCAGAAATGAAAGAAACGTCATCACCTCTCCCTCAGAAAACAAAACAACAATAACAAAAACGTTTGCACATCACAGAAAGCAGAAAGAAAACAATTCTTTTTTTCTGGCAGTTATTCTCTTTTCTACAAAATCATCATAATATCTTCTGGGAACTATTATTCATGTTTTGTGGTGAAGCATGTACTAATGAAATAAGACTAAGAATGCAAGGAATGCTTTTGTGCATGGAATTTAGGCATGTAGGAGTTTATGAAGAAAGAGAAAGGTGTACAGTGTACACAAGTGAATTATACAGGGACAGATACAAGAAGATCACTTTTCAGAAATCATTATTTCTACAAGTATTTGCCTGTTTGTTGCAGCTACATATTACAAGAAATGGAATGCTGAATGTTTACTGACATAAAATGGTCAGACATGTTTATGTCAATGCAGGAAATCGCTAGAAGGGACTTCTAATGTAGAGTGCTGATAACCTATATTTCTGTGTACAAACTAAAAATAGATGGTGGCCGTTTTAAATGTATGTATTAGTACAAATGTATCTAATTGCCATAAATCTATTTTTTAAAATGTCTTTGCTGCATGGCTGAGATGTTATATGACTATGATGATGTTATGAACACGTTTTTCAATCAAATGCAAATAAAATCACAAATCACAACAGTAGGAAACTGAAGGCAAGAAAATATATATATAAATAAATAAATTCAATTCAAATAAACTAAATACAATTCAAAAGAAACCTGCCTTTAAGTGCAACAAGGAGTTGTTTCGCCCCATTGGGGTTGATTTTTATTAGAATAGAGGACGTTGGTATTTGCTGGTATAGCTTGGGTATCCAGCAAGAATGGACCGTCTTTCAGCTCGGATCATCTTCCGTTTGATGTCGGGGTTCAAGGTTTCAAAGTAATCAGACTCCCAAAGACGCTGTTGAGAGTTAAGTTGGTGAGATGAAGATAACAAGAGGAAAGACTGTATGTGTGTATGTGTCTGTCTGTCTGTCTGTCCATTTCTTAGTCTGTTTGCTTGTTTTATACTATCATGAAAATACTGTTTGAAGTGCAGCTACACTGTAGTACGAACAGGGGCATATACTGTATTAGTGGGTCCAAGTTAAAAATGAAAGAGAGCAGGTTTTTGTCAGAGATTCATGTTTTGATTTAAAGCTCAACCATTTAAAGTTTGTGTTTATAAAATAGACCTCACATGCAGAGTAAATTAGTTCCATTCTTGCCTTATGCTATTAAAGATACATGTATGTGTGGGCATACAACATGTTGACATGCTTAGTCTGTATGTTGACATGAAGAAAGCAAGGAAAAGAAGGTCCTAAATTACAAACACAAGATCTAAATTCTCTCTCAATTTCAATTATTTTTTCTACATGTAGTAATTACATTTCTTCTGGGGCTCTCTTACCAACTGAAATGAATTTCTGTGACATGCACAATGTGAAAGCGAACATGTGCGACTACAGAGCAGTTAGTCCAACTAAGCAAACATTGCCTGGTCAATTTAATTCAAAGTTGTGTCGACATATCAATATGAAAATCATCATATTGACCTGTCTACATAGAAAAACAGTAATGACCATGGCACTAGCGTGAAGTCCTGGCTTGGGTGTTTGTATACATGGTGTCTTATTATTATATGTGATCCATCCGGTGGAACTCCAAATATGATAACTAGAAGTATCCATTTAAGACTGCTCTCAAATAACAATAGGTACTTCTCAAATTTATGCATAATTTTGAGGATCGTAAAAGTTTGACAGATTTCAGGTAATTCCACTGTAATCCCAATATTTGTCTAGTAAGCAATAAGTTGTGGAATGAAAATCATTAACATTTCACCTTAACATTTAAAAGATTGGAAATGAATTTCATGGAAGCAAAATATTATCAATTAATGAAAAAATCTTGTAATCATTGGCCAAAGATTAACCAAAAACTGCCTCGTTTGTATGGTAGGTTAGGTGAATTTTAAAATAACCAAAATGGATATTAACTCTTAACATGCCAAAGGATTTAAACCTCTATGGAGTTTATGTGTATTATTTGGTGCATATCTGCGACTTTGGCATGTTAAGAGTTAATGGATTATGTACATGTACTTGCACTTTGTCAAAAGCAAAGCAAACTACACTACTAGGATGGTGACTGTGCCAGGTTTGCAAAGCACACATTAGCAGGGCTCAGTGACTGCAGGAAAGGGCTATGATACATGTTCATGTATAAGTATACATGTAGGAAGGACATACACAAAATGGAAGAGGAACCTACATCTATCACTGGGAATAACATTATCAGTATACCAGAAACATACTCAAATTAACCCCTTGGGGACGACGGGCTTGTACAAAAGCCCAGTTCATTTAATAGACAATCAGAGATGACGGGCTTCTACAGAAGGCCCAGCAAATGTGGCAAAAATTATGGTCAAATACTGGATAAACAGTAGAGTTTCATTGCTTTATGCATCTGTCCTGACAAATTTACACATTTTTGACCAGTATAAAGTAAGAAAATAAATATTCTGTGAAGAATTCTACAAGAAAACATGGGTTTACATTCCCTTCAAAGTCAACCACGTGTAAACCGTGTCGTCTCTCAATGAACAACAGTGCCGTATAGCATCGAGCCCAAGGTTTAAAGTAGAGCACGGCTTAAAGTGCAGGGATCTCCTTTTGCATCGCCTAAAAATTAACGAATTGTGTAAATACAATGACACTTAAAGATAAAGATGCCATCTGTGGAAGCTTTAGCAAATATTAGGAGCTAGAAACTCAGTTTTAGTTGGAGATTATAGTGACCGTTAGACTCAATTTGAATTTTTTTGCTCAGCGAGAAATAAAATCTACCATAAGAACAGTACACTAAAAGCTATTGTTTTCCTTTTGCATTTTTCAATTCTAAAAAAGCAAACAAGCTGAGCCCCGCAGATTTCACAAGACATGCCCTTCTCCAATAGCCATTAAGGGCATGGATTATCTTTTCCTGTCCTGGGGCGGAGGATGTTTGCAAAATGAGATCCACTGCCTTTAATTTATATGTTTGCATGCTTTAGGTAGCATACTACAGATCTCAATTTGACCTCATATTGAATGCTACCGATGCACCTTGTACAGCGTTTATAACCTAAATGTGTCATTTTCCTGTACGCGAGATAATACTGAAGTGATATTACATGACATAACATCCTACATATTATTTCAGCCTAAAACAGAAGTTTTGACAATTAATAATACTGTAAATATGATGGAATGAATATCATATTGGCATTAATATGGTGTTTTGTTTTTTTCCATATTAATACAAATGAAAGTAGATTAAACAATGCAGATTGTCAGATCTGTGGAAATGAAAGCATACTCATGTATATACATGTACATGTATTTAAAGCTGCAAACTAATCAAATAAGAACTAAATAACAGAAACATGATTCCCACACATGTAGGTACCTGAGCAGAGTGCCTCTGATAGGTATCATATTATAAAGGAACTCAATTTTGTTAAAAAAAACACTGTATAGTGAAAATTACATGTACATGTAATAACAAAATAACATCTTGTTTCTGATTAAGACATATAAATCAAAACTTGCCAAAAATATATATATCAGTATCTAATGGCAGGAATTTGGTGACATTATTTCTGTTTAGATGGTCAACACAAAACTTACGAACAATCATTACATGTAAATCATATCCTAAAGGATTTTCATTAAAAAAAAGAGAGGAAATTTGTACACATGTAAAAGTAGGCATGCATGTGCTTGGAGAAAACATCAACAAGAGTGAAATACATTCAGAATAAATTAGAAAAAAAATACTTTCTTCAGGCCTTCAACCCTCTCATGCCAAGCAGCACTGTGTTACATGTATCCGAGATCACAGGTTCCGAGACCGAGGCCGTCCCAAAGCACAACTCTTCCATAGGGTTTGTACAGGTGACTTGGACCGAGACCGAGACCAAGGCCGTCCCAAAGCACAACCCTTCCATAAGGTTTGTACAGGTGACTTGGACCGAGACCGAGACCGAGACCGAGAACCTCCACATATTGGCTTTGGGGCCGGCCTCAGATACATCATTGCCAAGCAATCATTACAGCTTCAGTGGAATATTAAATTCTCATTGAATGTGAGTCGGTGTGTGTGCATACATGTAGTAGTGAAAGAAAGATTTGGGCTCCTTTTCAAACACAGTAGTACATACATGTTAACCAGGTATGCTTCGCTTGTTAAACAGCAACTGAGAAAACAATGAAATAGCATAAAGTCATGCAAACCTTGTAAGAAAAGGGTGGTTAGTAAAAAGGGGACCTACTATATGTTACAATATCTTCCCCCTTGCTAGAAGTAGGTAGACAGGGTCGTTCTTCATATGTGATATATTGAAAGCTACGCGTATTACTACTACATGGAATGATATCAAGCACATTATATAAAATTATATTATCACATAATTTATTGCCCATTCTGGGCACATGGTTTGATTCAAAATATATACATTTGACACAAAAACTAGAGTACATTTTGGCCATTTGGGACGGAAAGAGAGAACTTGTTATGAGAAGAAAACAAACACAATGATTTGTTTATGTACAACAGTTGCTCTTTTTAATTGACATACACCTTGTGAGCCTACGCAAAGGCCGCTAATATAATACATTCAGAATACAGATAACGGCCTCTGCATAGGCCCACGACATATCATACAATCCACTGCTATAAGTAAAAGCAAAAGACAAACAAACTTGCCAGCAAGAACAGGAGGAGGAAGACGACAAGGCTCAGGAATATCGCGACAATGAACATGATGGCGTGGGTGAACTTCTGGTACTTCTCCTTCTCCGTCTCCTCCCGCGTCTTCGGCCCGATCATCGGGGGCTTGCGTGGCCGGATGCGGGCGCCAAGGAAGCTGCGTTGCCGCGGCAGCTTCTGCCGCGTCTTGTTGAGCTGCGCCTCGTGGAAGAGCTTGAGGAACGGCGTCTCGAGCGGCGCCGAGGTGTTGAGGGCCGTCAGGTTCCATTTCGGGTGGAGGAAGTTGATGTTGTACTTCTGAGCCCACCGGCCGAAAATGGCTTTCTCAGTGACGAAGAGGTGGCCGAACGTCAGGTGCTCCTCGCTCTCCTTGTAGTACGTGCACTGCGATTTGAACTCCGTGTCGTAGTAGTGGTACGGCGTCGTGTCGTTGGGATGCTCTCTGGATGGGTGGAAGGGACACGAGACAGAAACAGGTGGATGAGAATTTTCAAATTTCCATGAAGAAACCATGGGTATTTTCTTTCAATTAACATGAACACACATTAGACCAATGTATTCAAATGATGGTTATGTTTTCCTTGGGGGCAAAGTAAAGTTGTTGTTCATTTTCTGTGTTTGGATTGGAAGCTTACATGTATATTTGAATAATGTCGTTTGTCTACATGTATAAAGTATGCAGTATGCCTATCCCATTTCACGTGTCATTGAATGGCTTTTGCATAATTTTGGTAAAATTTTATGACTCATAAATTCATAAAGCACACCTTTTGCAATTCCCAGCATTAAAATAACCAAATTCCAATGCCTTAAAAAGAACTCACTGGTTAAAATTAGTGAAAAATGATGATTTTTACATTTTTTCTATTATTTTTCTTTATTTTTTGGCAAGTAAATTATTCTTTCAGGCAAGTAAAAATCTAACAAAAAATGCTATTGTGCAGCCCTGTATACAATGTTAAATAGTGTATTTGAAAGGCCTGAATTGCGGCAACCCCACAGGAATCCCTCTGCCAACAATGCGCCGCCGAAGGCCCTTAATGAAATTGATCTCTTACTTGCAGAAGTTATCGGGCACCAGACCAAAGACATCAATCTGCTGACACACATCGAGGGCAAACAGGAGCGTCATCCAGCCCGTCGACAGCCAGGTCTTGGCGTCTTTCCTGTAAAATGACAAGAAGCACAGATACATGTAATAAGTCATGTTCACACCAGTAAACATCCATAATAAATTGGCGTCTTTCCTGTAAAATGACAAGAAGCACAGATACATGTAATAAGTCATGTTCACACCAGTAAACATCCATAACAAATTGGCGTGATTCCCATAGAGTAAAATGACAAGAAGCACAGATACATGTAATAAGTCATGTTCACACCAGTAAACATCCATAATAAATTGGTGTGATTCCCATAGAGTGAAATGACAAGAAGCACAGATATGTGTAATAGGTCATGTGCACATCAGATATTAATATCCATAACAATTTGGCGTCCTTCCTGTAGAGTGAAATAAACAACAAGCAGAATGATTAAGTCACATTCACACCAGATCTTAACATCCATATTAAGTTGCTGTCCTTCCCACAGAGTGAGACGACAACAAGCCTTGAGCACAGATGCATGTAATAAGTCATGTGCACACCAGATCTGAACATCCATAAAAACTTGGCATCTTTGCCGTAGGGTGAAATGACAAGAAGCAGATACATGTAATAAGTCATGTTCACACCAGATCTTAACACCCATTATAACTTAATACCATAGCCATAAGTAAGAATGCAGTTGGGGCGATGAGTTCATTCACACATAGTTCATATTTGCTTTTCATGAATAAATGAATAAATAATGGTGATTTATGAAATCTTTTTTCCTGAAATAACAAATTATTAAAATTCTCAGATAATGCTTAATTAATATTTGTAATACTGACTCGCCATAGGCATTTTGTAATTGTCTTGTTATCACTATCATTAATTGTTTTGTTACTATTTGTTCATATTTGTAGCATGTCTAGTCTTGGTTATCTGCTTCCTGCCACGTGAGAAGCAATCTTTCCTCCTCTTCTGGAAGAGGAACTGGAAATCTGATAGTAACATCTTTGATTTAATGATAATAATTACATTTATTATCATTTTTATCATTATCATTTTATCATGTATTATTATCATTATACCTATTTGGTTAGAGGGGGTGTTAGGGGTGGGGATAATGTTATCCCAAATTCCATACCAGACAAAAAGCGGAAATGCAGCAAAACAACACCAAAATTCCTGGCCATCACGAAATTTCCAATTCCCAGATGGCATCAGATGTCACAATATGTCTTTCACACCAACGACTGCGCTCTGGCGTTGCTGACAGGCAGATGATACACAAGTCACTTTTTTTTCTGGTCACATCAGGAAATCGTTGGATGTCCAGATGGAAGAGACGCAGGGTGTCTGTTACACAGTCTCACCTCCTTTGCATCACTACCGGTCATGAATTATGTAACGTACTAACGTCACCTACCGATTGGTCACCATAGCAACACATGTTCTATGGAGCACATGTGTTGCCGGGGTGACAGGCCTGCTGTAGGAGTGAAGCGTGACAAACGTACAGAAGACAGTGAAGTGATTCGTAAGTGTCGCCATGATGCGCACTAACATGAATGTTTCCACGCTGAACCTGCACTTTTGACCCACGTTTGCAGTCAAATCCCCAGAGTGCAACTATGCGGTAAATATCTAATTCAGTTAAAAACACTTTTTGTTGATCACAAGCTGACCCAAATGACCTTTGACCCTCTCGCAATGAACAGAATTTCCTGATTATCCCTTAGTTTTTCCTGATTTTGTTCCTGATGGAAGTTGAAAATTCCAAGATCATCATTTTGACTTATTTCTTGCTTTGCTTGTTTCTTTCTCAACTTGTGTCCATATCATGGACTCAGGGAAGAAAGTCAAATCACGGGACACACAAAATTCCCTAATTTTTTCTCTGATTTAACAGACTTTTCTTAAATTCCCTGACTTTTCCCTGACTAGAAAAAGGGGAAGTCATTTTCCAAAATTTCCCTGATTTTCAGATTGACTGGAAACCATGACCTATGATCCAGTATGTTTAACAGTATGTTTAACCAAATGCCGACATTTGCTCTGGCGACAATTGATCCGACGATCATTTCATGCACTAACCCTGACCTCAACCCTAACCTTATTCTGAACTGGAAACCCAATGGCGACCCTAACCCAACTCTTTGTCTTCTACGATATTGTCAACCGAGCAACTGTCGCCAGAGCAAATGTCAGATCACCCTTTACCTTGAGATTCCCGTCTCGTGCTGGAACACGCTTTCCGCATACATCATCTTGGCCGAGGACAAAACGTAGAACTCGGTGTCGGGGAAAACCTTGGAGAAGTTCTTGGCGATGTTGTAGTGCTTATCTCGCCGCTTGTTGATGCGCGTTGTGTACAGCCACGGAATGATCAGCTTCTCGGTTCGTGTTGTTTTATTGATGAAAATCTCTGTTTGTTCAGAGTCACTTTGATTGACCTGTGCAGATTGCAACCAAACGTGAGAATACAAAGATAAGTGACAATAGATAGATTCATACATACATTGTACATTCATGCACACACACCCATACATACATACAAACAAACATACATACATACATACAGTCCATACACAAAAATATATAAGCAGTTATCTATACATAGATTTATCTATAGACGAAAGATAGATAGATGGATACATGTAGCTACTTAAATAGATAGATGGATGAACAGATTATATAAGCAGATACATGTAGATAGGGGCAAGTCCAAGATAACGTAACCTCAGATATCAAAATTTCATCTTGATCTAATAAAAAAATATTTAATACCATTGTGAAGCTCAAGAGTTAGAGTGTTTGATTCTGTAGAATTCAACGTCATATTATGCAAGTTTATGCAAATTCCAAAGGGTTAATTTACATAAATGTAAAACTCAGCGTTACGTATGGGACAATTGAAAAAAATCCTATTAAATCATGGAGAGACATCTAATATTTGATTCATGTATGGACATGAACCCTTTATCATCTTGTTTAATTGTGCACAGAAAGTTGGGCATTAATCAATTAATTATGCAAATTCGGTGCTGTCCAAGCATGAGATGTCCCATACGTAACAAATTTAGGATGATTTTTTAAGTTTTTTCGTAGAATTGAAGAATTATTTCTATGAAACTTTGGGATGTTCTAATTTAAACATTTTGAAAGTAAAATGCCCCATTAAGCTTTGAAAATTTAATTAGACCTTTATTTTATAAGACAATTAAGAAATGTTACGTATGGGACATTGTGTTACGTATGGGACATTTTAACACAAAGTGAATGGAGAAACCAAAAACTTCATAAATTGACTCTATCTCAAATTTTATTAGATTTAGTAGTTTGTTTGGATATGGGTCATGAAGAAAAAATAGGGACCATCAATTCTACCCTAAATTTTGCTCTTCAACACCGCCCTCTATGAGAATCAGCAACCATACACGAAATGCTACATGTGGGACTACACAGAGGGATACTGAATAAATGTTATGTCAAATTTTTGTCCCCTCTTTGCACAAATTTAAGGAAAATTGAATTTTTGTCATTTAATTCCATAAACCATTACAATTTGCCCAAAGAACCTTAATATTTATATCTCCACACTAAATCAATGGGGGACAAAATGTCCCAGACGTAACTGTCCCATACGTAACGTGTCTTTTCCGACATTGAGTACGTGCCTGTATGAAAACTACTTTCTTTATGAAATGAAACTTTGCCCCAAAATCTTGAATATTCACCTTTTACCACACTGGATTTCAAGTTGTTGACTGATACTTTCAGAGAGTTTTTGAACTCAAAATTTGTTGAAAAACATCATTTTTTGTGGTCCCATAGTAACGCGACACATTTTCTTATGTAAGATTTATTGCCAAGGTCAATGTCACCATCTTCATATGATTATTCTTCCCCAGATACATGCATATAAATGGATAACTAAAAGAATTCAAACAACTTAAATTATATTGAAAATCTCTGAATGTCCATACGTAACCGCGCGTTATCGTTGGACTTGGCCGCTATGACATATAGACAGATAGACGATACATGAAGATAGTAGATACATGTACGCATAGATAGATACATGTAGATAGATAGATAGATAGATAGATAGATAGATAGATAGATAGATATGGATAGACAAAATAGATAGATAGATCTAGATAGATAGATAGATAGATAGATAGATAGATAGATAGATAGATAGATAGATAGATAGATAGATAGATGTCAATGAACAGACATTTGGTTTATTGCAAAACAAACACGTCATCTGTTTAGTTTGATGAGCTACTGTAAATTAATTAATGTGGTCAAAAGGTGTAAAAATAAAATCTCTACCCAATTATCAATCAACAGATGGGTCACTTTGGACAAGAAATAGAGTTCATAAAATTTGGATGAATCCAAAGTACGCAATGTCAAATCATTTTGATAAAAATAACAATATCTGCACAGTAAGTAAATTTAATAAAAGGAAAAAAAGTTCAACAATGATTCCAAGGATTTTTTTCTTAATACCAGAACATTATATTCTTATCTTCTCATATCCACACCATACCTTCAGGAGATTGACGTGACCCATGACCCGCACTGTCGTCTTGGCGCCAACATCGTTCTCAAAACCACTCGTGGGGGCGCTGTTCATACGAATGACACACGGATAGGTATCGATCAGCGAACCAGCACTGCTGTTCAGGAGCTGCCCCGAACTTGAGATCACCGCGCACGTACTGCACTGCAGACGTAATTTCTGCAGAAGGGTCAAAATGGAAAGGCAAGATACATGAGACAATCATCTGAAAATAAGTAAGATGTTGGCAAACTGTGTTACAAAATATCAAAGTTTGAAACAAGTTATTTATTTTATTTATTTTATTTATCTCATCATTTATTTGTGTATGTACATGTATTTATTTCTTTCTTTATTTATTTATTTATTTATTTATTTATTAATATATTTATTTATTTATTTAATGATTTATCTATTTATTTATTTATTTATCTATTTATTTATTTATTTTTCAGTAGAATAGCTCCATTAGAATAGCTCTTTTGGGGCCGCTATCTGATCAAGCTCCGCTTATGATACCTTCTGCATTCAGTCTTCCAATCAAATGAACTAATAAATCCCAGTCCAATAAACTTGTATTTGCACCTGGCTTCCTTCTATCCCCGAGACTCGTTATTACTGTATTTAAGTAATATTGTAATTAACTATTTTCCAAAATACAATTAATTAAATACTGATACTTTCCGTCACTTAAAAATGATCATCTTGTTTCAGTATTCAAGTTAGTCTATTATGTCTCGTATTCGTCTTTCACTTTGTCAAATGATTTTCAAGTGTCTTTGCTACTGGAATTTATAAATTTATTGTAGATGAATTCATGAAGTTTGTATGTATTATTGAAACTTGAATAAATGCAGAAAATAATCTGCCCAAACAAACAAACATTAGTGGTTGAGCACTGTTTTCCATGGAGGCCCCGCAACAATTTTACAAAGAATAAGCTTACAAATGTTAGAAATAACTAAAGCACAAGTTTTAAATAAAACACAAGTTTGATCAGTAAGAACAGAACAAATTGGATGAGGTTACATGTATAAGGGGTTTGAACATACAGTGTATACTGTATGGCACCAGAACAAAAGAGAAAATGATAAAATTGAAGATGCATATCTAATATGGTGTGGCAGATTGTTCCAGAGTGCTGCACCAATAGCAAGAATAACTTTATTTTCCCGTTTGAGTTTTTATTTGGGGTAAAATCAAACCAACAATTTCCACAATGCACATTTTATAACTGATTTAGTTAACATTTGTAAAATATAGAGCGGGCTTTGAATTTGACTTTCAAAAACAGAATAAATCATGTTGCTCTTACAAAAACTCCACATACAGTATCTTCAATACTGACCCATTTCAGTGTATTAACTAGATGAATTCTCGGCTGCGCGCAGCCAGTGGGTATGCCTCCGCAACCCCGTCCAATTCCAAAATTGAAATGTTTGGGGCCTTATGACCTTTGACCGTTCAACTCTGAAATCTCATCTATTCATCAGTGCCCCATAACACATACATGTACTTCACCCAAGTCACATTAATATCCGATATTACATTCTCAAGTTATTGTGGTAAAAACACTAAGTATGGAGCCTCGTGACCTTTGACCTTCAACCTTTCAACCTCAAAATCTGAACACTTCATTGGTGCCTTATAAAACTTACTTCACCCAAGTTACATCAATATCCGATAAGCTGTTCTCACGTTAGGC
>JZLH01S0280470.1:22728-38572 GCA_001188425.1 Eucidaris tribuloides
ACCTCTCTTCCAGCCTCACCCCCCTGAACCACACTCGTAATGTGGTCCTCTCTCCCCCCCCCCCCCCCCCCCCCCCCGCCCTCCTGTCGTAAGTCTATCCTCATTTTACTCAATATCACACCCCCCTGCTTTGCAATCCATCGTCGCACTGGGCCTCGCACAAATGCTCTTCTCGTCCCAGAATCCAAAAGTTCTCCAAAACAGCCCTCCCGCCCCCCCCCCCCCCTACGTGCGCCTCCACGCCTAGCGCCGCGCGCGCGCCCCGACTCCGCATTCTTACCAACTCAAATGAATCAACCTACAATATCAAATCATTAATACACACTAAGCCTCTACATTAAAACGGCCGATTCTTACTCACAACTATTCACATTGAGAACATATCCTAATCCACCAACCAGACAAACAAACCCAATGTAACCGCGTACCCCTACCCCCGCTACCCCCCCCCACCTCTACCTTACGCCACAACGCTCCCTAACACTCACCCCATCGACACAAACCAATCTTCGCAATGCAAGCGACCTGGTCTACCACCCGCCCCCAACTGACCGCCTGCACCCCCCCTCAACCACCCCCACTGCCCATAACCCACCCAGGAACTGACATCTCTCATTTAAACAATTGTGACTCTATATAGATCTAAGGGACACCTCGTACATCATGTTAAACACAGAAAAACAAAAAAAATAATAATCATAACAAGTGATCCCCTTTGTTTAATCCACATCCCCTGTCAAGACACACACTGACACATCACCGCCCACGGTAAACCACAAACCTACATCTTACCGCGCACATCTCCCCCAAAACACCCCCAAAATGTCAGTACTCGTTATGCCCTTTTGTCATTGAGGGGGGGGCAGTAAAGTCACACTATTAGTCCTTTTAAGCACTGACCACCTTTTGGCGTCTTGTAATTTCAATTCCGCGCTTGTTCAAATCTGTACCTCTACCAACCACAGTCGGCCCACATCCACTCACTCTATCCAAAACTCCACATCACGCCACATCTACAGCTCCGATCAGCGATCCGGCCACTCTTCCGCATCCCCCCGACTCCCTTCTACACCTATTTCCCCGTCTCTTTCCCCCAGACCCCCGACCCCACTTCCAAGACCAACTGACCCAAACATCGTTAAAATTAATTGTGTTTGATTCCCGCAACACTCAAACTCCACGCCACTCATTGTATTACTCAGTAATAATTTATGTAATATCCGTTGCCTTTATGCAAAATATTCGTGGTTAGTTGTTGCTATTAAATTAATTATGTGACATTCGATTTGTCAACACTAAACAACCGTCGGATTGCTGTTACTTCGAAATGAATTAATAGAACATTCGTTCCGTATTTAAAATAGATATAAAGTTATGTCATGTCATACGTGAAAAAATATATGTTAAGCCTTTGGCGTTCGCTGATGTAGAGGGACAAATCTAAACGCGGTCTTTCTCGTCACTTGGTGAATCTGCAAACGAATTATAGTTAAACAAGTTCGTTAGCCCTAGGAGGTACGGCTGAGGTGGAAGTTTCTCTAAAGATTCGATAGTAATAAAGAGTTTGCCTTCTTATCTTCGATTATTGGGTGACATATTAAGATGTCATGGTAATACGTTCCTATATACTAAAACAAATCGATCGATTACCTTGGTTACTGTCGGAAATGATTTAAGGTAACATTCCGTGCCGTAGATTCTAATATATGAATAAAGAGTTGTCTATTTCCGTTGAAATAACATTATGGTAATATCGTTCCTATATATCTAAATTGATACAAACGTCGATAGTCTTTCCCGTGTTTCGTTTTGAAAATAATTATGAATATTCGTTCCTTATTATACTATAACGTCGGATGCTTTCTTCCCGCTTACGTTCACTCACGTTGGGAAGTAATTTGATAGGTAACCTTCGGTTCCGCTTAATATCTCTAATAGATAAAGAGTTTCTCGGATATTGTCGTTGGGAAATTAAAGTTAATGAGTAATTTGTTCATATATCATACTAAAGACATAACTCGCCGGGTCTTTCCGCCATGATTCGTCCGTACATGCAATTAAAGGTAACATCGGTCGCCGTAATGGATTCTAAATATAGATTAAAACAGTTGCTCAATTCGTTGGAAATAAACTTATGTAATATCGGTCTTATTCAACTACAACAAACGTCGGGTCCTTCCGTTTCGTTCGGAAATAGAATTAAGGTAACATTGGTCCGTAATGCAATTGCTAATATAGATAAGGATTTTCTATCTTCGCTTCGGAAAATAAAATGCGTAATAGATCGTTCTTATATATACTGCAAACGAGTCGGGTCTTTCCTCATTTCGTTGCTAAATGAATTAAGGTAACAATTCGTCCGATAAATTCTAATATAAGTAAAAATTTGCTCATTTCGTTTGGAAAAATACGGTAACATTAGTTCTTATTATACTAAAACAACGTCCGTCTTTCTGTTACGTTGGAAATAATTCTGTTAGCATTCGCCATATATCTATTGAAAATAATTCAAGAGTTTGCCATTACGTTTTGAAATTAAGTATCGTAAAATACAAATTTCTCTGAATTAACATTTTAATAACCCGTGACCGTTTTACAACTTAATTGATTCTCTTTTTCTTTTACGTAACATTTTGTAAAAAAAGGAACCGACAAAAAAACGACCAAAATAAAATCTCATGTCGTAGTGCAATGCAATTAGTACATGGCTTTGTTCTTTGTGAGTCTATTTCTATGCTTTTTCCTTTCTGTACAGAATTGAAACAAACTATAGAAGAAAAAGTCATCAAAAACAGAATAATAATGGTAGCGCCGCCGTTCTACATTTCCCATGAATTCTGTAAGATCTAATTGTTAGTATATACTATTCATGATTTATTAATGTTGATTAGATTTGTTATTGAATAAATTGTATTTTATCCTAAATTGTTTTTCATCAATATGGTAGATTGAGGTGGATTATCTTGACCCCAGGATTGAGAAATACGATTATATGATCACACACATAATAATATAGACTTAAAGCCGTACCAATACAGCGCCATGAGCCGAGTCGAGATCGAAGCGCATGTTGTGAGATTGAGTAATTATACAGGAGGACGGTGGGAGATGGGAGATAAACATCCAAATGAAGTACCGTCCATAATCAAATGTTAAATAAAACAAAACTTCGAATACCGTTATTTTCATGTGTACTGATTGATTGCTGGAAAAAATGATTACGTGTCATGATATTTGTTTTGTGTTTTGGGTTCTGTGTCAAGATAATGATTTGGGGATTGTAACGACAGAATTTGGTTTATCATCCTTAGAACGATGAATATAGCAAATGATCATAAACGATGAAACAATAAAGAAAAAATTGTCCTGAGAAAATCTAAAAGCGTTCGGGTTTGTATTGTGCCGTCTATCGTCACATTCAATTGTGTTGAAGAGTGGAATTTATATTGAAATGTAATGTGTTAATCAAAGACAAAACAAAACAAACAAAAAAACAATGTCCACCATGCACGTAAGTGACTTATTGCATTTATTTTAGATCATATCTTGAGGAAAAGTAAGTTTCATTCACACACCACACATTTATAAGGAGTGGGAATGAAATTAATGAAGATAGAACTTCGTTGCCGACCTCAAAGAAGTGCACAGATTGTAAACCTCGAAGATGCAGTGCCGCGATAGAACAACGCCAAAGGTATACGCCCCGATAAGTGTCCAATCTGTTACACAATATTTCAAACTTCACATAAAAGCAAATTTTCTGTCCATAATTCATTCCAACGTAATTACAAACCTGATATTCCTTTTTTGATCATAGGCACCGAATGTTTTCAATATTCATTTCCGAACTAAAAGGAAACCCTGCGCTGTCATTCTTAGCATCGTAAAGAGCAATTTCCCATAATTATATCTTCCAAATTATAGCAACTCTGATATTTATTTTTTAATCCAAACGGCATCCGAATTTATTCATATTCATTTCGCAAACGTTACTGGAATACCATCCGCTGGTTATTTTAAGCTTCATACAGAGCAGATGAATTGCATAATTAATTCTAAACTAAGTATACAAACTCTGAGTCGTATTTTTTAATGCATACGAGTCACCAAATTATCATAAATTCATCCAATATAATGCGCACCGCCGCAGTCATTCCACAAACATCAAAGGGGCAATACATTGTGCCCATAGGATTAATTACTTCCAAACTTAATTATCAAGTGAGAGCATTTGTTGTTAAAATCATACGGCCGATGTATCATAATTCACGTTCGAAAGTAATAGCAATCACCACAGCACATCATTCTACTATATTTACAAGGCAGATTTTTACCAAAATTAAGTTCCAAATGAAATACCAACACTTTGATATTCATATTTAGAATAATACTGACCGAAGTTACCATAACATTTCCGGAACGTAACAAAAAGAACCCGACTTTCTTATTAGTAATAAGGAACGAATGTTACGCATAATACTATTTCCAAACTAATACGACACTCTTTATCGATTTTAGAATTTTAATTTTTTTTTACTTTGTCAACAATCACGATTTCAAAGAACCCCGTTACCACTACTATTCTTCAAAATAGCCTAAGCTTATTCTAATCATAATCGATAAAAAAAAGACAGAAACACGAGAGCGAACATTTTGGTGTCATAAAGTTCGAAAGATTAACAAAATGATGGAAAAGATATTCTGGTATTTAAACTCGGCAAGACAAGATTATCTTTTTGATATACATTCAATTTCAGATTCATTTATACATTCCAACCCGCTTAATTTAAAATAGAAGGAGAATACAGGATCACACTATTGCTACAGATGCACAAGGGACCATTAATACATGTTTCTTATTATGAAAACAAGTTCAATTATTATTGGTTATGTTTCACATTATATAAGAATATATCTTCAAATCAGCATCTTTTAGAATAAAATTCAATCATCATTTATAATATAGAATTAACATAATATCAAAGATTGATTAGGTTTAAATCCCACAACCCTGCTGGTTGCCATTTATAAGCGCATATCATAAAAGAGAACAAAATCATCACAAAATCCGATTCGTTAGTTTACACATTTAATTAAATCAAATCAAAATACTAAACAAAAGTATTTACAGAACTTAATAATTTATTTATTTTATTGTATTAAATATCGATAACTTCTTAATCTCTTGAAATTTCATATATAACTTGTTCATGCTGTCACATTAATTGAACTAAAAACCTGGCAATTATGAAATAAATATATCTTCTTTTTCATTTCTTCATCTCTCTTATCGTCATTTCTCGTTCATATGCTTATCCTCCTACTTCTTCTTGTCTTCACGAATACGTTGCTACAGAATCAGTGAAAACAAACAAAATAACGATTATTTCGTTACTGAATCACGAAAATCATGATACATCAAATTTTGTTCTCAATTTATTACTGCAAATTTTTGGATTTATCTATTTTAAATCGATACGGCACCAAATTCAATAATTCATTTCAACGTAAAAAACCAAGAACTTTGTTTTAGTATAAGGAACCGAATTTACTATAATTTATTTCCAACGTAAATGACGCAAACTATTATTATACTATTTTAGAAATCATACGCACCGGAATGTTACCGTAATTATTCGAGAACGACGGGAAAGACACCGAAACAGTTTGTTAGTATATATAAACCGAATTACCATAATTATTTATCCAAAGCATGACAAACTCTTTATTTTTTAGAATCATACGGCACCGAATTACCAGAAATCAATCCCGAACGTAACGATGGAGAGAGACCACGTTTATGTATTTGATTGTAAGAAACCGAATGCACCATATAATTTATTTCAAAGTATAGCAACGGTCCCATAGCATTTATTAATATCCTCGATACATACGTAATACCCGCTTTAATTAATTTCCAAATTAATTATCAAAACATCCTTTATATCAATTTAATCCATACGGCACCGAATTTAAACAATGGAATTCTTTTCCGAACTGTAACTCAATCACCCCGCATCATTCTAGCTAATAAATAGCAGATTTTAACCATAAATTAATTTCAACGAAATGAGCAACTCTGATATCTATTAGAATCATAGGAACCCAGAAGTACCCCTATTCAATGTCCAACGTACTGCAATCCCCGCAGTCATAATCTAGCATAATAAGGCAGATTATTACCACTAATTATTTACAAACTAAGACAAACTCTTTTATCTTAATTTTTTTAGATACAGAGTGCAACCGAATACCTTAATTCATGTCCGAACGTAACGGAAAGACCTCACGTTGTTCTAAGTTAAAAGAACCGAATGTTAGCCCATAATTATTTCCCAAAAAAACTATGATGCAAACTTTTCTAAATCTTTAGAACATAGGCACCGAATTACCTTATTCATGTCGAACGCTAACGGACAAGACCAGGGTGTGTGAGTATAATAAGAACCGAACTTGTACATAATTTTTATTTCCAGATACGTTAATTAGGTCAGAACGGTGTGAGATGTTTAGGAACGATGGGGCAGGCCGGAATGTTACTAATCATCGGAACGTAAGGAAGGAAGCCCACTTTGTTGAGTATAAGGAATGAAGCCGAAAGGCGGATAAGAATCAACGTAATAACAAGCTCTTTAATCATAGTGTCGGAAGAACTCATACGGGGCACGAAGGGGTTATGGCTAATTCGTTTGTTCCGGGTTTACATGGTGCAAGACGCGACGTGGTGTGGTGGCAAGGGAGACCGAGTGGTGTAAACACAGTTTTGGGTGAGTGTGCGCGAAAGTACAGTCTAAACGGTCAAGACGGTTTAGCTTATAGTCTGACGAGAACGAATGTTACCAAAATTAATCGAAGACGGATTAGGACAATAACCTAAAATCATATAATTATAAAAGAGATAGAGCACAGAAAAAATTAGCCGGATAATTCATTTTCTGAGATAAGCGAGAGCAAGGCGGCGAATGGTAGTTGTAGTGTGTGAGGTAAGTTGACAAAGTACGATGTGTTCCTGAAAGAACAACAACTCCCCGGAAATTGATTTTAGCATCACTCGAGGAACCGATGTTACCGGGAATTACTTGGTCGAGAATTAACAGCAAACAGGGCAACATTTATGAGTCTAGCTAGGTAAGGGAGGGCTAAAAAGGTGGTGTGCATGGTGGGGTCAAATTTGTCTTGAACGGGGAACTAAAAACCTAAAGAGAGAGATACAGAAAATAATACGAGGGGCGCAGTTTAACGCCAAACGAGAGTGTGCCGTGCGAGTCGTGCCTCGGGGATTCGGGGGGGGGGATGGGGGGCGTGCTCTGCGCGATGTGGGGCGCCGGGAGCTTTTCCTCCCGCTCCGGCCGGGGGGGGGGGTGCTGCTACCTCATCATAAGGAGCTGAGTGACAATGTCTGTAAATAAAGTAGAGCAATAAATTAGTACAATAATAGAAAGACAATAGATATAAGCAGATATAAGAGAGATAAGAAGAGCTCAGATAAAACGAAAATATTAGAGAATAATAATAGATGAATAAAAAATACCCTCAACATAATAAGAGAGAGATCAGAGAATAAGAGAAACGAAACATGGCCAGATCGGGTGTAGACGCTTGATCTCGTATCTTCCAGGAGATGTGCTCTGAGTTAGAAAGCTGTGCAGTCTGTTGCTGCGGCTCATACGTTTGACTGAATTACACTTATACAGTATGTACATGTAGCTTGTACAAGTAAGTCCGAGGATCTACACGGCTAGTCTTGCCATTGTTTGCCAGGCAAGTTCTTTCAACTATGCGATGGTGAGGATTTGACCCTCGGCTGCAAGGTAAGAGAGGTTCAAAAATGTGAGTGTAAACTCTTCAGTAGGGTGGGACTATCTGAATAATGATGATATGTATCTATTAAATAAAGTACATAGTTTTATTCTGATGTAGCGGGGAGCTCCCTTGATGGTTAATAGGAAGAAGTTGCCACAGACTAAAGCTAAGATAATTAGAGAATAATTGAGATTCTATTTGCCACCAATCAGATGGCACAGTGCGGTGGAAGCGCAGTGACTGACCAGGCGACCAATGCAGGGTGGCACCGAGCGTGGGTGTAGGCGCGCCTCGTGGTACATGTAATGGTAGCACAGCTGTTGTGAGATCGTGGGGAGGAGGTGTAAGGTCTAACGCCGACTATGAAGCTTATTTCGGCAGCGGGAGTTTTGTCTTATGGGTAAAAACTTGAAAAGAAAGACCATTGAATAAATAACACAAGATTAGACTATACAGGGTTAGGCGAGTGATGCGGAGATAATATGCGCTATCACTGGGTAGGATACGCGCTACCCTTATTAGGGAGCACCTAATTATTGTCACCCATTACACAATAATGTCTCCACGAATACTCACACATGTCATTTTAGCTCATCCCCGATGCGATGAGCTTATGCCATGGCCCTGGCGTGCCGCGCCGCGTCCTTCCTCCGTGCCGTCACAGTATAAAAAAAATGAAAAAAATAAATATATAATATAGAAAAACCGGATTATTGATAAAAAGACACACATTGATATTAGAAAATAAAATGAAAAACAGAAAACATGAAAATTAATATAATATAAATTTAATTATATACAAATAATAATAAAAAAAAAATAAAAAAAAAAATAAAAACTTCAAATAATCAATTATAATCATAAATAAAAGAAACAAAATTGATTGCTAAATAAAATAAAGAGTAGGCTGAGTTACACATTAAAGCTCTACACAGAACTTTTTGAAATATACTCATTGATTAATTATGTAATTTATCAACATATTATCCCCAATATAACAAAAATTGTCTCTCTTCCCACATTCTTAGACCGATTTTCATATTTATTAGATCTATAGGCTACGGGAGGTTCAGACTTTCACAAATTTGAAACTAATCAAGTTATGCAAATCAAAATTATATCATTATGCAAATTATTGCAAATTTTCAAAATGCACAAAAAATCATTCTTCTCCTTCATTTCTCAAACCAATTTAATTGCTATTACATGGTTATTTGTAAATGTGAGTATGCTACATTAAACTTTTACACAGAATTTGAATTAACTCCATTACTTAATATTATGATAGCAAAATTAATCAAAGTAACAAAGCTTTTCCTTTCACATTTCTTGACCGATTTTCATTCTTTATGTTTTGAATCTGATAGTGGCTAGTGGGGCTTCAAGATTCCTAAACACAAAAATGTGAAAGTTAATCAATTATGCAAATTTAAATTAATGTCAATATGCAAAATTTATGCAATTTATTCAAATCACCAAATAAGAATTTAAAAAATGCTTCTTCCTCATTACATTCTCAACCATTTTGATTGAGGTGCCTTATCTGGTAGAGAAGCTTTGCTACACCAAACTTCCAACCACTCAGAATTTAACTGTTGCCCATTAAATAATTTGGTAATTATGCAAATTTGATCCAAAAATAACGGAAAATTTATTTCATGTATATCATATCAAGTACATTACCATAATTGGTTCCACTTCATATTGCTTCCAACGAACAAAAAAGTAGCCCTAATCATCAAGGCCCTATATTAATTTGTGTTTATTTTATGTCTTTGTAAGTTTTACCCTAAGACAAAACTTGCAGAAACAGCTATAGGGGGAGGAGCTTATCAATTCAAACAGTGCATACATTACATGTACCACAGTGCGGCTAACACACGTCGCGTGGCATGCATTGGTCACGCATGGTCAGCTCCCTGCAGTGCACGTGCAATCTGATTGGTTGGCAAGAACTCAAGTATTTTCTTAACTTATGCCTGTTAGTTGCTGGCGCCTTCTCCCTTTAACATCAAGGGAGGTACGGTACAATCAGAAAATATTGTTATTTTATTTAAATGATAATTCATCCATTATTCAATAGTCAATACTGAAAATGTTTTGAATTCTTACAATTTGTGGGGTCAATACCAATCGCACAGTTGAAAAGAATGTGTGTGCAACCAAACTGGCAAGACTGGTGTAGCATCTCGGATGTTATTGTACAAGAGCTACATGTACATACTGTAACTACTGTAATTTGTAACGTAGAGCGACAAGCAACAAACCCTGCACAGACTTTTAACTCAGCCCAGCCATCTCCCCTGGAGATCTACGAGATCAAGGTTAACGATCTGGACTGTTTGTCATTATGACCCACGCAAAAAACCCTCACATCACAACTGCAGTACATCAAAGATTGTACACACATTCTTTAACAAGCTGTACTTGTGCAAGACGCTATCGGTCAAAGCAACAGTATGCTGTCAATCAGACAACTTTATTGTCTATTTTCTTACAGAAATTGCTCATCATGTGTTATGATGATGGCTTATGTAGAATTGTGGTAAAATGATACTGCACGACTCTTGTAAGTCACACATTTAACAACCCCCAGAACTGAAATAACAAACGCCCAAAAGGTCTCAGTGCTTAAAAAAACTAATAGTGTGACTTTACTGCTCCCCCCCCCCCCCCAATGACAAAAGGGCATAACTGAGTACTGACATTTTGGTGTTTTGGAGATATTGAGCAAAATGTATTTTGTTCAACACGTAAAGCCCTATTCAGTGTCCTTTTAACAAGCGGATTATGAAACAAAGGGACACTTCTACTGTTGGTCATCCACGTCAAATCACGAATTTTAGAAGCAATTTGTCAGCCGACCCCTTCATTTTGTTAAAACTCCAACGATGTTCGCCAAGTTCTAACGGAAAGATTCTGAATATGTGTTGCCTGAGGTATGACGTTTAAGATATGCGCAACCTGCGAAGAATGCAGATCAACAATTGGCTTGTACCAAATTTAGGATAATTTGGATGGAGCTGCTGTAGGCGAGGAGTAAGAGCAAGCTGGAGTGATTCATTGTGTGGAAATGGAAAGAACTGTCATGGCTTTTAAGCACGGAAAATGTATTATACTCAGATTGACGCTTTGGCTAGTGACAGGAGGTCACAAAAATGGCTTAAGGTGGCAAGATCGGGTTTTGGGATATGTGTTGGAGGCGGCCCCGGCATGATCGTACAACATTAAAATAGTTTGGACGCCATAATCTTGTCGCAATTGAAAGACTTTTACTTGTCGTCAAGTACACCTACGGAAAAATCAGCATGATTGTGGCAGTCGTTTTCACACAGTGCGCTCCGCGCGATTGTTGAGTTTTTCAAAATCAACCAAAGTTCAATGTCTTTTTTCAAAGCGGCCTTGTCCCACTAGTAGGAACACAATTTTTGTGTACTGGTTAGACATTTATTATAAGTTTAAGGGGCACAAGGAATTTTGCTACGCGGAAATGTTGTATGCTAATTAAGCACGTAGAAAGATGGATGTGAACACCTGAAATTGATAGTCGTGTTCTAGACTGTATTTTGTTTTCTACTTGGAGCAGGCAGTCTGGAAGCTGGTAAGACGTAGATTGTGAGCTAGAAATTTAACAAATACATGGTAGCAAGATCAAGGTTCATGATCACTCTGCTTGAGAATAAAGGTTGGGTCTGGTTGGGAGTAGGTAAATAAAAAGCAACGTCGTGACAAGGCTATGCAATGAAATCAGAAGCTATTTTTTTTCAGTCAATTGCCTCAATTTCCATAGTCTTGTTCAAAGACTGGTCTGTTTTATTTCCTCTGCGCCCTACAATTGAGCTAAAGTTATTCCTTTACAGAGTGATGTGAATGTGAGTTTGCTACAATGTAGTCTAAATTTGTAGATGGCAATCTAGTTAAGGCTTCTGTACTGGTGCCATAAGTGAAAAAAAAACAGGTGTTAGGGCACGTCAGACTATAGTTCAGGGTGTTTAGCAGCATTTTCTACAGGTGTTAATTAGGTCAATTAAACTTCGGGTAGCAAAATTTCTTTGTGCTTGAAAATATTGGATAACTGTCTACAAGGAACAAAATTTGGGGTGTGTGGGCATACTAGGGTGGGACAGGGGGGTGAAAAATTGAAACCTTGGAACTGGTTGCATTTGGGAAAGAAGACTCAAGTTGTGGGGCGTATGTGTGAAGAACGACTCGGAACGATCATTGCTGATTTTGGTAGGGTGTCTTAAGCAAAGTAAACGTTTCAGTGGAGCGAGTATTGGGGCCTAAGCTAAGATTTTAATGGTTGTAGTTATGCAGCCTCCGAACATGCGTTCAAAAACTTGATCTTGACCTATAGGCAGGATCTTTTGGTGACCTCCTGTGGCACTAGCGCGAATGGTCAAATCTGAGTGATAATACAGTTTTCGGCGTGTAAAAGGCATGAAGCTTCTTTTCATATGCTCAGACAATGGAAGTACTCGCCAGCGTGTGTCTGACTCGTCTGGTAGCAGCGAGTCATCAGAATGATTCGCTAATTTGGTAAAGGCCCAAGTTGTTTGAGTGTGCATTGGTTGCTAGACGTGGGCCTTAACTCTTAAGGCAAGCCGTAAGACCTTAGAGGCAAAATAGTTTCAGAATTTTCCGTCAGACCACGTGGGGGAACATTTGCTGCGAGTTTTAACAAAAATTGACAGGGGTCGGGTGCACAATTGGTTGATTTGAACGTGGAATTACGTCTGGCGTAATTAATATTTTTTTTGTTGTCTGACATGTTTACATATGTACTGTGTCCCCTGAGACTATAGTAGTTATCAATTTTGAAAAGTGTAGTTATGCGCAGTATTGTATGGCGGGGCACGAATGTAGTAAGGAGTTGGTAGGCGAGTACATGTACTGTGTATGGGAAATGTTGGGGGGGGGGGGGAGGGGTGTGACATGTAATGTAACATTCTACATTATGAGTTATGTGTAATGTACTTCTCAAGACGATGTGAGGAGGCGGTGTAAAGGGTCATGATTGATTGGGGTAGTCCCTAATTGGGCTGTGGAATCTCTAAGATCAAGTATCATAAAGGATTCTCCTGTGAAATTTGTAGTGCAAGTGTAAAGCTTGACTGATTCTAAAATAAAGTTATGTAATTCCCTTTGTGAGTATTAGTGTGGCTGCCCTAGTGGGATCTGTGATTTTTATCTGCGCCAAGAGTAAAATTAAAATACGTGAGTATGTTTATTGCTTGATATTCCTTAAGTAACAAGATTCAGTGACGGCAAATCTTCAGCTGGGAGATCCATTAGCGTAGTGTAGCAGTTGGTATATATGGTTTTCATGATTTGGTTTTGAGAGCATTTTCAGTGTTCCATCATTTACTACCTTTAAAAGATTGGAGGATTGTCATACACTAGAATTTGGATTATTTCTAATCGTGTTGTTACGAAGGGTTTTTTTTGTGTTAACTGTCCATAAATCTAATCAACCACGATTAACAAATTTTATGCATTTGAAAATCGTGCTTCGGAGCCTAGTGTGAAATGCATCTTCTATAGTTCTAAGATGGTAGTGAGGCTCTTAATATGGATAAGAAACGGGTCAGATATGGACATAATTCCTCCATCTGTGCAGGTGGTTCTGCACTTGATAACTTTTCTGCTGGCACAGCGAGTTTTAAACAGCGTGGAATCCTGTTGCTGAGTGCAAAAGAGAGAAGAATACATTAATGTATATTTGATGCAATTTTGAGTGAGCGGAGAAAGGAATCAGATCTTACGCCAAAGCTTTTTATACTGTAAGCATGTGTATGTAATGTGTGTGTGAGGTGTGTGTGTCTGGCTGTTCTGTCTTGTCTGTGGCATCTGTGTGTCTGTTATGTTGTGTATGTCTGTGTGTGAAAGTGTAGATCGTGATGGAGTAGCTTGTGCTTTATTTGTTTGAGTTTTCTCAATTGTAACTCGGTATGGTTGATTTAGGCTAGTAGATTATGAAATACCACACTAATTAGTGCAAGCAGAAACGATTCAAGTTTTTATGTCAAAATATGGTTCAATAACATATAACAATTCACGGAAATCGGAAGCTGTGGAACATGCCATTTTGCAAGATGGCCGCAAGATGGCGACTGTTGATGAAAGTTGAAGTTTTAGGATATTTGTTTGGAACATCCATATTCGCCATAAACGTTAGTGGATTTAAAGTAAATAAATTTCTACAAATTTCTATACAGCAGGTTTGAATAGGTATTAAGGGAGAATTTCATGATGATTTTGGGTAAAACTTTTTTTTTGACATTTTTTTCCAAAAATCGGAAAAGTTCAAAAAACCGTTTTTCTCATAAATCTAAGTTTATTTACAAATGATGTCATACTTTTTAGAAGTTTGCCAAATATATGATAAACACTTTGTGAAACTAGAATTGATCCTATTTTCATCAAAGTTAATAAGGTCGAAATTTGAACGTCGATAGTCACTGTAGGACATTTTTGCGTGTACATTACGCTATGTGCATAGATTTCAAGACTAACTGCTATTAGTGTGTATATTAGGTGTAGGTACTTAATAGACTAAGGTGCTTATATTGTGTATATTGAGCCTTTGTATCGGGTCGAAAATGTGATGAAAACATTAATTTCTTAAAATGAGATGAAGTTTAAGTATAAAGTTGTCATGGTAAGTGTAATATAATGCAGCTTATGTGTCATGGAACCATGTGGGTACAATGTATATGCTATACATGTGGGTTTAAGCGATGTTTTTGTATTTGCACGAAATCTTAACGAAAATCGTTATATTATGTCAAATGGCTTGCTTAGTGGCCTATTATGTTAAAGAAAAGCATAAACATTAGATATAATAGAGTAATTGCCCAGTTTTTTTTTTTATTTTTTTGTTTTTTTTTTTTTTTTTTTTTTTTTTTTTTTTTTTTTTTTTGTTTTTTTTTTTTTTTTTTTTTTTTTTTTTTTTTTTTTTTTTTTTTTTTTTTTTTTTTTTTTTTTGTTTTTTTTTTTTTTTTTTTGTTTTTTTTTTTTTTGTTTTTTTTTTTTTTTTTTTTTTTTTTTTTTTTTTTTTTTTTTTTTTTTTTTTTTTTTTTTTTTTTTTTTTTTTTTTTTTTTTTTTTTTTTTTTTTTTTTTTTTTTTTTTTTTTTTTTTTTTTTTTTTTTTTTTTTGTTTTTTTTTTTTTTTTTTTTTTTTTGTTTTTTTTTTTTTTTTTTTATTTGTTTTTTTTTTTTTTTTTTTTTTGTTTTTTTTTTTTTTTTTTGTTTTTTTTTTATTCAAATGGCATAAAGTGCCTCAAAAGTAATTTTGTGCAAAATGTAGGGGCCTATATAATACATCAGGAGGTTAATTCTATTAGATGTACCTCTTTTGTTTATTCTAGATTTATGACTGAATAACTTTCTGGTGCATTTTGGATAAAAAGTGCAAATTTGTAGCGTTTTTCTTCCCACAATGCACCAGAAAGGATAATCCTGCAAGATAACATTCATCTAAGAGAATAGTATAATTAGTTACGGTCTGACATTTATTAAAGGGGAAATTTGTTATGCAAGGTTACATTGAAAATAATGTTTAAGCAAAAAGGCCAAATAAATTTAATTAAAGCCTACGAAGATAAACATGTACTTTAAGCTGGCTGCATTTTGGCATATGAGGGGATGTGTGGTTGGATTTTAAGTCATTTATAAATCTCAATGTCACACTTCTGGATCAGGAAGAGGTACATTGGTGCATGAAGCCTTTACACTACAAGTGATGTCATTCGGATTTTAGTCGCATACTTTATACATCAATTTCAATTAGAGGGCACATGTGAAAAGAGTGCAATATCCGAACAGAAGTGTAAATTTTGGCATTACAGGTGTAGTTGGGCGCATTATTTCAAGAATTGCGGAGCCAAGAATCTGACTTTGATTGAACATGGCAGTGGGCAAGATTGATATCATATTGGGGTAACTGAATGCTGCGGTAGATATTTAGAACAGGCAGTTTTGACACGCTGAGTCAAACGATTAATTTGAAGCCTGACAACACATTGCAGCCATTTGAATT
>JZLH01S0280492.1:11107-22294 GCA_001188425.1 Eucidaris tribuloides
CAATTTGGATTATACATCTATGCTAAACTTTAGCATAATATCTACCAGTTTCTCGTCTGCTTACATTTTTTTTTTAATCCGGGATGCAGCTGTAGAGTTATACCTGTTATAACATTGGTATAAATATAACAATTGTTCAAAGTGTTCTGACACCTTTACCAAATTGAAAACATCACTTTTGCTATGCACATCATACAATCTTGCAAGACGCCCTGCAAACATCTTGCGTTGTCAAAGTAAACTGTCCAGCGAAACTATGCAAAAATTTGCACAAACTACAATAAATAAGCCCGTGGCACGACCTGCACACTGCAGAGTCCTCGCAAACTCTCTATGTACGCCATAGAAAAAACATCATTAATACATATAGTTTTGGCCCCTTGAGCCTAATACAGGCACCGAACTAGCCAAATACCAGTTGGAAAACTTGCATCCCCCTGCCATAATAATGATTTGGCAAGTTAATTAAATCTACACCGGTTTTCTAAAACTAAGGCGACGCCTCTAGAATATCTTAATATTTGACACCTTTGACCTAACGATATGTGACCTTTACCCCAAATAAACATGAGTCGCTGTTACACAATACCACCCAAGTTTGTTACAAATGCTTGTTGTTAAAAAATTACTTAGTTTGTCCTTATGCGCTGCAGCCTACCCTGGCCCCAAGGGGACCGTGGGTACCCATTCCAGAACCCTCTATTTCCCTCGCCCCTGAGACCATTCCCACACCAAGTTTGGTCTAAATCCATTGATGGGAATTGAATTATCCCCATGCCCTATCCCAAACTTTTGCCCTCCCCCTAGGCAAACAGCGCCACCTGGACGTTGTCAATGAGGAACATTATTTCAGCACATACCGGTAATACGTGTGTCTCAAAAATAATTAGCAAAGCAAGCAAAAAGCTGCCCCTCTTAGTAATGAGAAAAACATTTGTGACGTCAATGCTTACAATCACCATACAAGGCGCATAGTCTTGGCTTCAACATGCCGTTTGTTCTGTTCAAGTTCATGCTTGTTCATCCCTGAGATAGTTCAGTAATAAAGAAAAGGCAAATCAACCATTGCCACTTTCACTACATACATATATGTATCAGGCCCTTCTTCACGTATTAAGAGTCGAACAGTTGATTCCACCGTTTGTTGTTTAACAAGATATCTCGAGATCAAACAAGCTAATTGAACAGGACAAACATCAATTGAAAAGCTAAACTTTGCCCTTGAGTTGAGTAACATGTGTCACAGCAGGATTTTCTAACTGTCAACAAGAGGGCGCTTTCGACTTGAACCATTTTGGAGCACGGCTGCATATAATCTCAAAAAAATTCTCAATAAAGCGTGCCCCATCTGGAATTAAAAATACTACTGCTAGACAATATGCTTAGCTTATGTTTTAGCCAAGATACTCTGAGAACAAAACAACGAATTGAGACAAATGTGAACAAACACAATTGAAAACTAAAATTCGCGTATCTTTGATGTTGACGTATCAACATTTGTCACAGCAGTTATTTTCTAAACTGTCAAAGAGCCTTTTCACTTGAACAATATTTTGGAGACGGCGCAGCATATACTCAAAAAATCCGCTGGCTAGTAAAAAAAGCGCCCGTCATCGACAAATTAGAAATACTCTGGTCTGACATCTTACACGAGTTTTCGACTATCAAGGCAAAGTCTTGCTTTCTAAAATACAATTGTCTGCTCATCGCTTGTTTTCTCGAGATATGTTCGTCAACAACAAAAGGGGATCACAAGTGTGTCACTTTACCGTGGCTGTAGTAAAATGCACAATCCGCGAATTTAGCCATTTCTTATTTAAATTAAGCCATCCAAGATTAAAGACAAGCAAATTAAACAAAACTAAACGGTTATTTGAAAGCTAAGACTATGCACTTCCCACGTTGACAAAGCATTTCAATTCACAAAATATTTTTAAATTCCAAAGAGGGCGTTTCATTGCACATATTTTTTATGAGACACACTTAGAGGTACTACAACACCAAAGTCTTAACTAAACTATTTCTGTTGCAGAGAAGAAGAATTTGAAACTATCTACTTTTGCCCTCAGGGGCCAGTCACCATTTGAGACCCTTGAATCCCACCCTCTAAGGATCATTCCTGAAAGTCTGCCTTAATCCAATCAGCATTTTGAAGAAAAGCTGAAAAATTGAAAAGTATACTAAGCACAGATCCGACGACCGACGAAATAGCGTCGCAATAGCTCACTTGAGCCTTTCGCTCAGGTGAGGCTAAAAACAATCTCAGCACAATCACACCATTCTCAGAATCAAACCAACCATTTTCAATGTCTCTAATTTGAATAAATCGCCTGCCTGACATTTACAACAAAGCGCAATGCAAAAGAAAAACTACCAAATCAAATCACCAAAATTCAAGGTGAATATCAGAGCTCAATATCACTAACAAACATGTCCTGAAATTTTATTAAATACAGAACTTATAAAAATGATATACTGCTGCAATATTATCGTAAGTTGTAAGAACTACATGTACTCACCTGCTCCGCTTGCACCGCTGGCCTGTGAAGGGTCCTCCGCGCGTCTGGATACCTGCGAAGCATACTGCTCTGTCTATCGAAATCGCTCAGCCAGGTACATCTTTCTCAGTCTGGGGTTGGCTCAGCTGCCTGCAGACGCTTCAAATTGCTGTAACAATACACAAAGACGAAAAAGCAGAGAAGTGAATAGAATAAACATAAATTTAAGTGTGAGTTTGGTGGCTCTGGGTAACCAGCAGACACTGAAGAATTTGCTGTAGCACACATAAACACAATAAAGACAAAAAGGCAGAATGTTAACACAGAGTCAAGCTTGAGAATAGTTAATTAATAGAAACATCTCACAGTGCTTAGGGGACTCCCAGCATTGGAACTGGCATGTTGAATTTATTTAAAATTGGTTCATTTAATACACATTGGCATAGGATGCTGTGCCCCATTTTATTGTTTATTCAAAACATGTATCCTATAAAGAACATGTTTAAAACCTGGGATAACGAATAGCTCTAAAGGGGGGGGTAATTAATCCTAAAAAATGCATCCCTTAGAGAAGCACTTGTAGAATGCAATACAGTCTGTATTTGCAGATTACACGATTTGAGAAAAGGAATGGAAAACAAGAAATCTTGACAGACGAAACATTGATTACATAAAATTTAACCCGTGCTTACGGAAACCAGATGGCCCTGTACAAAGTCCATTGGGTTACAGAATCTTGTAGTCAAACGGTTAAAAAAAGTATAAATTTTTAATCACAGTTTACCATTCAATTAAAACAATGGTGGAAAATATATCAGTTCTGATAATCCGTTGACAAATTCTTAGCTAATCAATCATCTGCTGTCTCTCACTTTTCTGACCATGAAATGAACAATAACAGTTCGTTTACATTGAATAAAATTACTTTACAGTATTCACCTTCACATGTAACATAATATTATTTTTCGTGCCAAAAGTACACATTAGTATTGATAGTCATGTTTAAACAGTTTTAAAAGTATCAAGTACAATAAAAATAACATAAATAGTCACTAACATGCTATCGTCACTTTAAGCACAAGAATGTAATTACTAATTAACACTTCATTTATGCATTTAGCTTACATGTACACGTAGATAGAGAACTTCCAAGCTCCACATCTACAATCTTTACATTGTATTCATGATGATAAATTCATGACAGCGAACTTCATAGAATCCTAAATCAAATGGATACAAAATGAGCGGATGCTAACATCACACAGCAATGCATGCATAATGAATATGTCCATGCCATTATTTTCCAAAACTGCTTTCTTATTCCATACCTACCCCGCTGAACATAAATTGCACGCAATTAAGGTCACCTGGCAGATTTTCTTTCAGAGGTGAGACTGTAACCATCGTAACCACAGACACATAGAAACACAGGTCCTAATAATCACAGTAGGCACAAAGATGCAAATAAAACGATTTGCTTTATTTAACACCCGAACCGTTAAAAAGTGTATACATCATGTACAGAAGAATCGTAACACAGTAATCATAATTTTAATGAAATAAATATTAGAGCAGCAACATCGACCATCAGCAGGCAGTTCTGGCTGATTCGTGACTGACTACATGTAGTAAGTACAATGTAAACTAAGGTCTCGATTTACAAGGAACTATACACCCCAGTCAATAAATCACAGGTTAACTATATCTACTACAGACCCAACTAGTATAGAGTGAGTTGAAACGCAGTTCCTGTACATTGCAATTACGAATTCAACAAGAAATCAATATTAAATACAAGTACATGTAAAGAGATCAACTGATGGATAAACTTCTAGTGACTACATGTATCTAGATATAAGAACTTGTTCCAGCGAATGAAATAACCCATGCGGCTACGGGGTTGCATTTAGCCCTTGCAAAGCCTAAAAAATCGCCTCCCTAAAATCCCCAAAAACACCAATTCTTGGGCGACCATTCCTCAGAATCGCCCTTAGATTTCTACGAAATATTTCATCTTCTTTTTTATATGGCATTGAAACAAAAATAAACTAAATGGTTTGATTTTAATTATGAAGAAAACCACGCTAAAAACCTTGGCATTCTTTCATTGCATTCTTCAACAATTCTGATGTGCAACCGAAAATAGTAGCCACCCAAAATTCAAAAATAGCGCGCCAAGGCTCTATAAAATATCGGCACCTTAAACAAAATAAAAATTAATCCCTACTCTTACCTCTGTGTTTTTCATATGGGCAGTAACTAACAATACAGTGTTTTTATACATAATGTACAACATTTATCATTTTCCCCTACAGTATCTACAATACCTCACTTGTTTTTTACAACTGAATACAAGCCTACCAGGGTGTGTTCCTTGATTAATAAAGTACCGTAATGCCTGCGTCGTCATCTGTGTGCCCTGTCTGGTTTTTTTGGGGGGGGGGGGGACGGAAAAGGAATTCATTTTGTAAGAGTATAGAACATAAGCAGTAGATTATGTACATAACAGTACAATGTACTCTTGATGCTTAAAAAAATCTGAATAGTAACTCAAACATGTACTATAACTTTAATTGACAACTGAAGAATAATGTACGAGACTAGCACAAGCAACTAGTGGCAATTAAACCCTTCCTACAGCAATAAAACTTGTATACTTCACAAATTATCACATAAGTCACAAGCTTTCTCTAATACACGATATTCCATTGAGCTGTATACAGTCATATACCATCACTATATGCTAAACTTTATAATCTCCCTCACCTGCTCTACTGGACTACTGCTATATTGCATTTGATAATACACTACCTTACAGCGACCCTGCCAAAACGATGGTCCACTGCATAAATGAAATCCTAGCATAATTTACAAATTCTGGCCCTCGCCTCACTGTGATAGACAGTACATCACAATTTTGAACTGTTGTACAGTAAATATTGATGGACCATATGTGCAACTACCAATCGCATAAATCTACATGCAATTGAGCCTGGAATGGCTAGGAGCAGCAGTCCCCCGATTTCCTGACATTATGAATCCACAGTCAATGAAACATTTGGATATGCAACCAGAGTCCCTATGCATAAACAACTTAACATACAGTTACAAGCTCATTTGGTGTCAGCATTTCCTTACAAGAGCTCTGAACCATATGATTTACAAGGTATTTCCAAAACCATTTCCAATTACATTGAGCATTTAATGTGTCCATGTACACATAAGAGGCCTACTGTGCAACTGTATCACGCTCCCAAGTACTGTATTTCTATAATTGAATTCAGTTTTAAATTCACCACTTTGTTCAAATTTTATAATTTTCTAGAATGAAACTAAAGAGAAATTTAAAGCTTCTACATGTACCCAACCTCATTATTTAGCTCGACAACTTACGATCCAAACACCTGTGAACTTTTCAACCAACTGAATTGAAACTGTTTCTTAAAATCAACAATCAAATTTGCACAGATTTTCTGGTAATACCCCTGTAGAAGATTGCTGGTTCTGTGTTAACACACTTGAGACCATATTCACTTAAAGATTCCAAAAATTCCATATACAGTCAACTCTGGCCTAATAAGAATCACATTAACGACATAATTCTTACGTAAAGGTCACATACGGGCTCCCATTGCGTTATTTCTTTTGTTTTTGACCCCTCATAAAGTCAATTTCTCATAAAGTCAACAGCTTCTTATCTGTATAGTCCCGAAAAATCGACTTAGCCAGAGTTACTGGTAAATCAAATCTTTCAAATCAAACTGGCTGCGCTTTATTTCTGCCTTCTCTAGTAGCGAGAATACATCAAAGCGAAAAAGAGAAAAGGTATAACAGTACTATCCATCCAGCAAAAAAATAGAGGAAGTTACCTGATAAATCAAATAAACATGAAACACATTGAAAACATAGCCCCTATGTATTTTATTAGTAATGTGTTCAGAAATGACATACAAACAAATCGCTATAAAAGTACCTGACAAGTTTTATAGTTAGTGTCGACATCAAACGACACAATATTAACTTTGTCACATCCATGGTGAAAAAGGTTTTGTAGAAAAGATGCAGATAAATCTACAACTTCATAAGAAATGGCTTTTCTCATAATGTGTCAAGATTTCAAGAAATCATATACAAGTTTCCTAGCATGTATTTACGATCAATCCATGTCCATGCATATTGAGTAAAGCAGTATTCAATAGAAATATTGAATAAAAAGCAGCTACATCAACTAAAATGATGTAAACCTACACACATAGTTTACTGAGGAAAAATTTATCGGCGAGCTATTCCATCTTATAAAATGCTTTTACAAACAATGTAAATATACAAATAAGCACTGTAATACCTTGTATCTAAGTGGGAAAAAATTGTGCCAAACTACACATTCAAATCAACCACTTTTTATGTTCTAATTTTGACATAATATTTTTATCATTTTAATGGGGTGCACTGCCATAAGAAAGCACAGAATTTTTTACTGGTCACACCTGTCAGAATCTAAAGTCAGCCTAACATTACGTACTATCATTGCTAACATATTTTGTGTTGACATCCTCATCATTTTGGTGGGGTGGTTAATTTACTCTACAAAAGTTAACATTGACTCGAGCTTGGAATCATGTATTGAATAACTACAATAGTCATCATTAATGGGTGAGTGATTTACATTGCACATTTGTTGCTTACGAATCGCAAAATAACAAATGAAACATTACACAGCAATGTAGACCAAACTACACCAAAGTCACAGTTAAGAAATTGCTTCTCACTAGAACTAAATCTTGTTCCAAGGAATAAACTAGATGCTGCTATAATTAAGTAAAAAAGTGTAAGTGACCTTATGTCAATCTTAACAAATTACATTGCTGGTGTAGTTGGTCTTACCAAAGAGTTAGTTTACATTACTGTTTTGCCCAGGAGAATACAAAATGTTATTCGAGAGAATCTATGATTGAATAAAGAGTCAAGATCACAGCTTACAAGAGCATCTGGTGAACAATTCTCAGAAACGCATCTTTGTGGATCCGTCAACAAAACAAAACATGATTCGATCCAAGCGCTATCCAACCGCCAACAGCCAGATTTTGTACAGTAACTACAAAAGAGAAAGGGCGATAGTCCCACCATTAATGCCTTGGATGAACTTGCCGATGATACGCTGAAATAAGGAGTGAAAAAAGAAACCCAGAAATATCCATGATACAAAGGTGGTGATGGCCTAATTCCACATCCCCCGCCTATATAAATATTCAACGCAAACACAGATCAAATCGAAGGGCTCAATGATAAAAATTTGAGCAAGTAAGTCAACAAAGCTAAATATACCAAGACTCCTTTTTTGGTCATCAACTGAAGTGACTGGAACAAACTTTCAACAGATGTTTTAACTCCGCGTCGTTGGAATCAGTTAAAAACAAACTAAAGTTTGATCCAATAATAATTCCTGTCGTGTCCACAACACGCATGCGCACTGACAAGTGCGTGATGTTTACACATACTATTGGCTGAACTGCCACGATGACCATATTACAAAAAAGAACAGTGAGGGCAGCAAGTTACTCCTTGGAGATTTAACACCCCGCCAGTGTAAACAGAAATCTCATAACACTTAAATGACAATAATTAGAGAAAAGGCGCCTAATGCAAAAGGTTAACCACATTGCACAAGATGGCTCAAACTCAGAAGCATCCTAAGAAAGCTCAAGAAGTAATGAACACACAACAAACAAATTGCCGTGTTCAATGCTCATACAACACATTTGCCAGAATCCTTCTCCCTAAGGCCTGTGAAACTCGGAATGATCTTCCCCAGAGACCCTGTCCGATATCAACATCCAGCATGAGTCCTTCAAAATCTGCATCATCCCAAACACTCTTACCCACATTGCTATCACTCAAACTCGAATAACCACTCCACTCTCGTCGTACCACTCAAGTTATAACTTCAGTATAGTCCTAAGCGACCGTTCGGAAGTATTCAAACAAAGGTACAAGGATAGATGCAGATCTAGCATAGGCAAAAATTGTGTTGTATACAAAGTCCGATACACACACATCAATCATTTTTTTTTTTTTGATAAGCAGAAATCATTTTATACCCTACCATCAATTAAATGACACTCTTCTTTAAATAAAATTTCAGAAGGTAATACTCATGGGTTTTTCTCAAGAGTCAATATATGTAGTTTGTTTTTTGTGTTGTAGTGGTTATTTCTGTTCTTGTTGTTGTACACGTTGTTTGGTATACCATGTATATCTGTTTCTATATGTTAATTTATCATGTTCGTGTATTTTGTTATACGTTGTACTGAGGAGCGCAAAAACAAGCCCATCAAGCTGATGTCTGTGCCTGTTAAAACTAGTTTTTTAAACAAATTCACAAACATTAATTGTTTTATTGTAAGAAAGCATCATTACAAAAAAATGAGTTGCAAGTATAGTAAGGTAACCCGCACCTCGCCAGGCCCTAATACCGCCACCCGCTAAAATCGGAATACGAACGCGCGTTACACAACAATACCCATTGGTTGTGTGCATCGCATAAACACTTGTCACGATATGCCAAACCACGCAAAAATTAACAGAAACAGGGAATTTGATCAAAAATCATAAAATTAGAGGTAACCCGATATGAAACATGCGGTAACTGTGCATCGGCCGTAATTATCTGAACATCGGAAAACATCGATCGCGGGAAAAGGATAAACCTGCCCGATGCTTCGCCCAGAATGTATTAAAAATAAACATACACACGAATATTCGTTTGAAAGTACTTTTTAACAATACTAGTGCCGCTCGCTGAAATGATTTATAGTGGACTCCTAACAAGTATGACAACCACGCCATCGTGATAACAAGCCCACCAGTCCGTATCTATTTCACCGCCAAGATCTAATTAAATGGACATTATCATTTGCCAAACGATTGCGTCTGCTGATTCTAGCTAACACGTCAATAGACACCTGCCCCACCATGCACTCCCAGGCAAGCCTGAGAAATACAGCACTATTTCTGCCTAGCATTGGACAGTTAACGAAATGCCTCCCTTAATTTCTGATGGTTCTCTGAATTGATCCAACTAACTGCATACAATCAAATAATTATGACCACCTCCCCCATAACAATGCTAAACCTTGGAACGGAGAACAACCTCCGAGCCTTGCAGTGACTCCGCTGCCTCTGTATCAGCCAAGCCAGTGAAACCGACAGCATGCCCATTAGCTCGATCCTACAGTACTGTTACATTTTTTTTTTAATGGGATGCAGGCTGTTAGAGTATACTGTTATATCATAATGGTATAAATTAGTAACAATTTTTTCAAGTGGTTCTGACACTCTTTACAAATTTGAAAATCACTTTTGCTATGCACATCATACAATCTGCAAGACCTCCTGCAAACATTTGCGGTTGTCAAAAGTAACTGTCCAGAAACTATGCATAAAATTTGCACAAACTACCAAAAAAGAGCCCCGTGGGCACGACGCTCACCTGAGGTCTCGCAAACTCTCTATGGTACCCATAGAAAAAACATCAGTTATACATATAGTTTTGGCCCTTGGAGCCTAATATCTAGGCACCAACGTAGCCAAATGAACCAGTTGGAAAACTTTGCATCCCCCTGCCATATAGATGATTTTGTCAAGTTAAATTAAATTCTAACATCCGTTTTTCTAAAAACAAGGCACGCCCTAGTATCTTAATATTTGACCTTTGACCTACATATGTGACCTTTGACCCCAAATAACATTGAGGTCCCTGTTACACATCTACCACCCAAGTTTGGTTACAAATGGGCTTGTGGTTAAAAAATTACTTAGTTTGGGTCCTTATGGGCCCTACCCCCTGGGCCCCCAAGGGGCCTGGTGTACCATTCCAGGAACCCTCTATTCCCTCCCCCTGAGGACCATTCCCACCAAGTTTGGTCTAAATCCATTGATGGGAATGTGAATTATTCCCATGGGGCCCTATCCCCAAACTTTTGCCCCCCCTTAGGGGCCAAACAGGGCCACCCTGGACGTTGTCATGAGGAACATTATTTCAGCACATACGGTATACAGTGTGTCTCAAAAATAATTAAGCAAGTCAAAAGCGCCCTCTTAGGTAATGAGAAAAACATTTTTGTGACGTCATGCTTACATCACCATCAAGGGCATAGTCTTGGCTTTCACATGCCGTTTGTTCTGTTCAGTTTGCTTGTTTTCATCCTGAGATATGTTCAGTAATAAAGAAAAGGTAAAATCACAAATGTGCCACTTTCACTACAGTCAATATAGTATCAGGCCCTCTTCCCGTATTAAGAGTGATACAGTTGTGATTCCACCGTTTTGTTGTTTACAAGATATCTCGAGATCAAAACAAGCAAATTGAACAGGACAAACAGCAATTGAAAGCTAAGACTTTGCCCTTGATGTTGACGTAAACATGTGTCACAGCAGTATTTTCTAACTGTCAAAGAGGGCGCTTTTCACTTGAACAATTTTGGGAGACGTGCTGCAGTATATCTCAAAAAATTCTGCAAGTAAAAAGCGCCCTCATCGGCAATTAGAAAATACTCTGCTGACATTATGCTTATGCTTATGTTGTTTACAAGATATCTCGAGATCAAAACAAGCGAATTGAACAGAACAAACAGCAATTGAAAGCTAAGAATTCGCCCTTGATGTTGACGTACACATGTGTCACAGCAGT
>JZLH01S0280581.1:32704-47217 GCA_001188425.1 Eucidaris tribuloides
CCCCCCCCCCCCCGAGATTTGTTCATAATTAATTGATAAAAAAAAAACCGGAAAGACATTAGAATCGTATTGGTGTGATATGACCTTTTGGGCATCAAATGCTTTCAAATAAAAAAAAAAATCCGCCCAACTCAACTTGGCAAAATCTACCACACTTTTATATTCATATCTCCTTTTAAAATACTTTTATCCTTTGCAGTCATGAGGACCCCTGCCCATCGTCATCAAGGAGTGGTGGTGTCTCCCGCCGTGCAAGACCCCAGTCCAGAAACCAGACACTAGTGTGAGGCCATCCCCATTGGACTGGCCTTTGGTCCACCTCTTCACAAGCTGTGGCTGGGGAGGGGAGCCAGAGGACAAGAAGACACGTCTGAGAGCTTCCTCTCCTGTCTTCAACATGGACTTCTCCCGCCATGCGTGAAAGCTACGGCTTTCATTCCCCCAGACACCACCCATCATACTGTGCTGTGTTGGCAGGTCTGGTTACCTACTTTTATTATCTCAGACATTACTGTACTCCTTTTATACTCCTCACCACTAATCTCAGCCCTACCCTCCTCCTCTTCTTGCTTTCAAGTGCATTTCAAACAAAATATGTGCATGTACACATGTGGACAGATTTAAGCAGCATGGACGGGTATTTAACCTCGCTCTATAGTCCTATAGGTCGCATGATATATAGAAAGTAATTGTCATGGTAAATTGATAAAATTGTAAATTTGATGAAAAGTAATTGTAATTGACATTTTGGCAATTAAACAAAAAAGTAATGTGTGCCCACTCTTCAGCATGCCTTGAATGATAATACAGAGCAATCAACCACAAGAAGACTTACTACTGGTCTCAGCTTTTGCCTCATGGCAGATGTGAATGATCCTAACCAAATTAGATAGAATTGCCCAAGTCACAGTGAATTTGCCTCATGAATATCTAAGTTAGATTCTATACTTGCAGGTAAATTTGATGTGAGCAATCAGTGTCTTATATCCATTTCCTCTGTCGAGTAAATGAGATATGTACCTACAAAAAACCAGACATTTGTCTCACTGTTTCCTGATTTTTTTCCTACTTTTCTCCTCCACATTTTTTACTTACTTTCTGCAGAGATTATGTTCCTACTAATTTCATCCTACTTTCTGCATTGTTCCTACTTGAATGCCTGAAGTGCTCTAAATAATGACCTAGAGCAAAACGAAAGTGAGTGATAAAAGATTCCAAGTGGCAATAATTTTTGATTTGTCACAGTACTATAGTAATAGTAATAGTTATAGTAAACACACACAAAAACAGTAACTACCCCTTTTTACAACAATATCATAACTTGGTAAGCACACAGTTGTTGAGCCAGTTTAATTTGGCAAGCGGTGCTTATCTACACTAATGACTTAACCTTCTTGAGAAATGCCTGATTGCATCCGTCAAGTCATGATGAGTGAGCACATATCAAGGCAAAATGTCACTTTCAAAAGTTCACAAAAGGGTTATTTTGGGGAATTGTGATGCGAGACTTTTGACCAATTTTGTTTCTGTTGAATGATTTAGCTACTATTTACTGTTAATCATCTACGTTTCACCCCCCTTACACCTTCCCTGGCCATTTTTTTTAAACATATTTACGCTATCAGCTGAGCACAATTTAAAAATTTCCATCCTTTCACAATTTGGAAATTTAAAATCCATTAAGTTATTGTAAAAATTTGAAATGCGATAGTTTCAGCAAAATGTATCTGCTACATGTTGCTAGAACATAAGACGGTTTTAACCATGTCATGCGTTGAGTGAGCATTGAGTTACTTATTTTTTATAAAAGAGGCATTCCTGTGACTTTTTGAAAAGTGGTATTTTGGCGCGCCCTTTAATGCAGCTCACTTCATGCATGCGCTTGACGGATAAATCACATTTTCATACAGAAAGTTAGTCAATGGTGTGCCCAATACTCCAGTCAAATTACTTTTTGCTAAAATTATTTTGTGAAAAAGTTACTTTTTTGTTGTGTTTATATCAAATACTATCAGGTCACATGATATATACACCATATCATGCGCTGGGTTACAAAACCTTGTATCCTCAAAAAATGTTGAATGTTTAGTTGAGAACAACAAAACATGGCTGCTATTACCATTACATATTGCGACGGCATGTCAACTTTCGTACTGCTCCACAGGTGGCCTCATCTTTGCAGCTTGGGCATAGAGGCGTTTTGAAAATATACATTTTAAGTGTTCTATCTATAAAATCATGAAAGAAACTCATTTTCATAAAAAAATTGAGATACAAGGTCTTGTCACCAGCGATGCATATTGGTTAATAAACTATTGAGATATCACAGCGTTATTAATAACTACTCAAGAACTGCCACACATGGAGAATGATCATTTTTCACAAATTGTTTTTGGCAAAGTGGCCTGTTTAAATGACATAAACACTTTGTTTATTTAATTGCAACTACCCTGAGTTGAGAATTAGAGACGTAGACACTATTTTTAACCCTTGGGTTTGAATTGCTGTATTGGGCACTGTTGTTCATGAGAGGACGGCGTGATTGTACGTGGCTGCGATTTGAAGGGATTAAAACCCATGTTTCCTTATAAAAAATTTCATTTACAGAATATTTATTTTCTCACCTCTATAGTGCGTCAAAAATATGTAATTTTGGGGACAGGCGCATGAAGCGAATAAAAGTTCTTACCTCTTTTATCCAGTGTCTTGACCGAAAATTTTTCTCATATTATCATGGGCTTCTGTTAGAAGCCCGTCGTCTCTGCATTGTTGCAGTGTACTTGGACTTGTGTACAAGCCTGTCGTCTCCAAGGGCGTTAGTTATATTTTCACAATTGTTATCCTTCCTGCAGGTACTTGCTTCCACTCAGCCCTCCGTGTTCCGCAACATGAATTAGAGCATTCTGTGCCAGCAGTGTCTCACCCATCCTGAACAACCTCAGGCTCTGCTTGAACTCAAGGCCAGGATCAGTAAAATAGAATCACGTAAATTCTTACTAGTGTGAATTTTAATGCCATTAAAGCCCAAAGTTTTTAGTTTTGGGAATTTTAGTTATTTGAAAGCTTTATTGCCCCAAAGTCATAAACTCATGCAATAATTACACTTCTGAATGTCTTTTAGATATTTTTTCTTAAAATCAATTAAGAACCCCTCCCCCCCCCCCCGAGATTTTCGGCTATATTTACATGATCAGCACTCCAAAGCCGTTAACTAACGTGTTAAGGTCTATATGAGTCATACCTCATCTGCGAAAGAGCAGAGTCCCCCGAGATTCTCCATTAATTATTTTAAAAAACACTAAGACATCTAGAGTCTACTTATGCAGGGTTATGACATTTGGCGGCATAAAGCTTCTCACAATAAACAAAAATTCCCAAAACAAACTTCCGGGCTTTAAGAAGTACATATGTGTGTCAACACAAATTTTGTTGAGTGTAGTGTGCATGTAATAATTGCATCACTGCTACTCAAAGCAATGAAGAGGTATAGTTTTACCACCATTTTGACTAGGTTCATAATTGATAATGCAAAACTGTTCATGCAACATTGATAATAATAATAATGTGTTATTATTCATTCATTATGTGGCCAGCTATTATTGATATTATATTCTACTGCAGCATTACCAATATACATTACATGTAACAAACACAACCCACACAAATTCCAAGATGCATTCCCACCAATCGAGCAAATGAGCTGTACCTGATCTTAAACTTGTGTCTGAAACTGACTGTTGCTTACAAACAATAGCGGAGATTATAAATGTATAACTGCTAGTTTCACCAACAATAAGATTGGAGAGCAAGCAAGTCATCTGCCCTGTATTTATGTAAATCAATCAAATCACTCTTCGGTCTTTGTGGTAGAATTCTAGATTCCAAAACATCACGGCCGTGGTGCTACATTGTCAGCCTCTTATCATTGCGAGGCGTAGAGACGGCCATTCTTTGCCAACGATGCAGTGTGGGGGCCTCCTATTCCATGCGGACCTGTGCTGCCCATGGCTCGTCTGTTGCATGGCAAACTGCTTCCAGTACAACATTCATCTAAAGCCATGACATGCAGCAGTCTCCAAGAGCTCTGTGATGCAAGGCTTAGATTTATGTCTGCCTTCAGAAGAATAAGCGACGAGTTTGGCTCAGTGGTAGATGCGCGAAGATTGCGAGTTTGACTTAACAATCGGCGTCATACTGAAGACAAAAAATGGTACCTACTGCCCTCCAGCGGGGTGCTCAGATATCTAGATGAATGTAGGGCGACTACTAGAGGACTAACCACCCTCCCCCCCCAAAAAAAAAAAATAGAAGTCAAAACTACCTTGTGTAAACCATATGGCTTAGGTTATGGAACAGCAAATTTGCACCGACCTATGCATTGGCTATGCGAGTTAGGATGGATTTATCTCAAAGATTCAAAAAATTAATTTTTAACATCTAAAATTGTATGATGTAATTCAGGTATGTCTAATTATACTCATACACCTTACTGTTCATTAAATTAAAATTGCATAACTTGATTAACATTCATTTGTACAGTGCCATTTTGTCAAGAATAAACAAGATATTGTAATAACAAATTGTTCCTCCAAAATTCTAAATTTGCCATTTGAAATATATTTCAATGTTTATGTATACAATTGCATGCTCGTTTAAATTCAAAGGATTTAACCTATGCCCTATTATTGACATCTAAACTGGGATATTTCTCTACCGTTTATCAAATAACAAACACTTTCTTCAAAGGATAAATTCCTTTTGTTTGTAACACCTCCAGATGGACCAAGTTGGAGTGGAACGGCATGATAGCAGTGTATCCATGGACGGAGTGCACCTCAGACTTCAGCGCATCCCATGCCTGACCTCAGATGGCGACCACCAGGCCCACCCTTCCCAGGCAGGCACTACATACTACAACTTTCAGGCCTGCAGGGGCTCCCGTACCACGATTTGCCCATGGGACCTATGGCAGAGGTAGGAAACACTTGGACTGCCGTAGATGGGTGGTAGGAATGGGATTGGGGAGCGTTGGGGCATGTATGGAGACAGCAGTTACACATGATCAGACAAACATTACTGTAGCTCATGCTACTCACTTCTTTAGGCACACCACGAATGAAAATACAACTTTTCAAGGATGCAGATACATGCATGTGAAATATTTTTAGAGGTCATGTTTTGGGCATCAAACAGGGAAAAATTTGACTTTATTGTTGATGCAGGATGGACACCACCGTGTTAAATACTGTGGAGAAAGAATGTCGAATTTTTTAAATGCATAATACTGTGAAGTCAAAGTTGCCTGCAATGCATGCTGCATTGACTACTGTAATCAGGGACTTGTATATTATTAGACTGTCATTAGAAATTTTCTTTACTATTTGTGAAATCAAATGAGAAAAAATTGAGTTTATGGTATTGTGAATGGAAAGCTTGTTGAATTTGTAAGAGAAAGTTGAAACCTGTTAAAATGATAATACGGTTGCAGAGTCAAAGTTGAACCTGCAAAGTAGCATGTCGTTGACTACCATAATCAGGACTTGTATTGATTATAGACTGTCATTAGAATTTATTCTTCTCTATTTGTTCACAGCATCACATTAATTTTCATTGTTGTTTTTTTTCCGGTTATTTCTTCAGGGAATGCGTCCAGTGAAATGCTCGTGAGTGGAACAACTCGAGTAGCCGGCATGGTTACTGGACAGTGGGCTGGCAGCTGATGAGTTCAGACCAAGGAGGCTATGTTTTTGCCAGCCTCACCACTTTGCTGAATTGACTGTGAAAGTTCTTCACATCTGGAGAGTTTCTTTTCATGTAATAATCTTATGCTATATTGATCTTTTTGCTTAACCCTTGGCCTTCACACATTTAGCAACGGTTTCAGATTTATGACTTTAAAAAATTATATTGTTGTTTATTATTTGACAAAACTTTAAAATATCTTATGCTTAAATATTTGCATTAACCCTTTTAAACTTGGGCTATTTCAGACCAGGTTTTTTACTGGGGAGGGGGGGTCAATTTGGGAACCCCCCCCCCCCCCCTCCTTTTCAGAATCTTGGGCTGCCAATGGCGCGATCGCCACGAAAATTTGCAGCACATTAGAGCCGGAGATTAAACTACACGACTCTATAGCTGAAATTTTCAAAAAAAATTTTTTATTTTTTTTTTTTTATTTTGAAGATAATAATTATGCAAATAAACACATCTAACAAGCCTTATGTCATAAAACTCCATCCCACCATAGCCAAGCCGTGCCATGAAAATTATGGGTTTGTCGCCTATAACTCACTAACATGGGCCTAGTAGAATAACTTAATTTCTGGTGAAAATATTCATTCTGACATGATTCATTTCAATCCAGTAAAAGCAAAAATAATTATGCATTTATATTTTGGCCTCGAAAACACAAAATTTTCATGGATTTTGTACACCGAAATCACTGTTTTGAGCGATTTTTTAGTATTGACAATGATGTATAAAAAGTTGGCCCACAATCGTAACGGTACGTCCTGATTTTCGCGGAAAATGATCTCAAAAGGATGTGCAAGACTTGAAAGTAAAAAGTCAGTGAGCATGCGATCAAAAAATTTTGCGCGGCGGCATGGTTGCAAAATTCCGTCGAGGGGGGCGGATAAACTTGACCCCCCCCCCCCCGATGTTAATTTGTATTAAAAAGCTGAGTCAAAAGACGTAAAAAATTGAACAGAATACCAATCATCTTATATACCATTTCTGTGCTCCAGAAATGAATCCCCTATTCTCTCTCTTCGATCGCAAATCAAACAGAACTGCCAAAATGTACTTGGATCAGCCTATAAACGTGCAATGCTATCATACGTGTTGCCGTATATGTTGCACTCACTGCGACTCCGACTGCGACACCCATGCACCCCACACCACCAATCTTGAACACACTAAGACGTTGAACACCGATAGTCAACTAATAGTCGGAGTCGCGACTATTGGTGGGCGACTAGTCGACTCTCTAAAATGCTGAAGTCGTGCAACACTAGATAAAATTGAGTGGTTTATATGAGATGATGCAAAAAATGTATAATTTCTTTTCATAACCTTTTTCTTGATTTATCCTGAGATTATTAAATTAACACAGCTTCCTGTTCTCTCCCCGCCCCTTTCTATCTAGTGGCCTGTTCATCCCGCAAGGAGGCATGCAGCCCCACCCTCGAGGTCCCAGACCCAACCAGCGGATGGGGTACGGCAATGGGATGGGGCCTGGCATGCCCATGAGTGGCTACCAAGGCAATAGGATGTGGGGATACCAACACAACATGGTAAGTTAATGTGCATGGTCATCTAATAGTTGATCTGGTGACAATTAGGGCCGTCGTCAAATAGAAATTTCTCTTCCGACATGTCACCTCAAATATTTAGCCGACAGACACAGCTGTCGACACAACAATGGTCTGACAGTCTTACACTTTGATCTCTTTGGTACTGTCAATGTGCTATGTGATCTTACATTTATCTAGGTCAGAGTGTGATTTTACTCTTGCGAGAAAAAGTAAGATGAACATGATTTATCGTCACATAGTCAGTGGGTCACCAGTTTACTCATGACATTTCAAATAATTATCTGTGCATGCATCATTTTGCATTTCTTGTCCACATGATTGCGCAATTACTTATGGCATAAATGATGTGAAAACAAATTGGTAAACCGGTGTAGTTTAAGGAAATTATTGATCTGTTGATCTACATTATGTCAAGAAAAGAATGTCATTTGGCAAGTAAAAGGCAATATGGCACTGTGTCACACATTGCCATGTTGCCGTTTTTCTTGTCGAACAACAAGGAGTGCAAAATGCACCCTCCCCCCACAAGTCCTGATATGTTGAAAATTTAACTCAATTCTTGACTTTGTACAGAGGTCCTTCTACCTCACAAAGTTGACACCCTTGTCACCCATCAGTCTAGCATCGTGTCAACTTCTAATGAGAAATCTGACAGTTGTTTTACCTTGTATTTCACAATAGAAATCCAATTCAGATATCACTGTACATAATTTGTTCATTGCCTAACTGAATCTTTATGTTTTTATAATTTATCCACTATATCTTAATTAGGTTGGTGGTGACCAGCGACGGAGGAAGACCAAGAGAAAAGACGGGAAGACGGGCAAAGAAGGATCTGGAGGAGGTCGAGGTCGCGGGGTCACTTTGCAGCATGATGAGCCCACCGTTGGCAAAGCTCTGGAAGATGAAACTAGGGGCGATGAAAGCAAGACGGAAGAAGCCGATATTACGGGCAACTCAGATTCCACTTCAAGCTCACCTCAAAGTTCCGATGAGGAAGGAATGCCCGCCCTCTACGAGAGGGGGGACCAAGACGTCAGTGTGTCCCCGGGAAACAACCGGAGTTTGGGGGCGAGTTCCACATAGATGCGGATCTGCCGGGTCACTCTGATATGACAGCCGTGTCCAGTTACCACGAAGGTGGTTATGAACTGCCGGGTCTGAAGCAGGGGCCGTATAACGGAGACAGTGTGTCGTTTGACGATGCATTTCCTGCAGGCGAAAACATGCAAGCAGCGCAAACTGACTAAAAATAATTTAAGAATTTTAAAAATTTGTATAACGTAAAACAAAAAAAATCTACTTCATGTTGTACTAACCACGTAATAAAATGGGCTCAAAGCCGTGTATAGAGGTTTATTATGATGACAAGTGTTGGACAGTATTTGTACAGTAATGTGAATGAAAGCTAATGGAGATGAATTTCGCAAGGCAGCTTGTTTCATATTCTTGAGTGGTGTACACACATTTGACTTTTCATTTTTATATTTTTTTGTTATTGTAGTTTTAAAAAGTAACCGTAAGTTTATAAAAAATAAAAAAAACATAAAAACTAAACAATGTCAATTTGCAGCATGTAGATTATGTTTAACATTTTTTCGAAGCAAAGCTCTTTTTTCTTGTCTTTATTTTATTTTATTTTTTTTTAGATTAGTGTGTTAAAGCACCACCACTGATATGATAAACCTGGATACTATTATGTCAGTGCCAACTGTTCTCAATTGTAAGTCGTTTTGACAAAAGAGCAGGTTATCTTTAGCTTCATGATAAAATAAGTGGTTTTAATTGTCTGATCAGTCAACCATTGTATAAAAAGAATCGCTTTGCCCCAACAAAGTCAGTTATCCGCTGTACCTAAACCTGTTAATATTCAACGTGGAGCCATTGGAATTTAATCATTCGTAGGTATGAGTGTATTATTTACAGACAATTGAGCTTAAAGTAACATAACATTGTATTATTATTATTGGTCTGTCACATTGTTGTAACTTGTATACTGCCCTAGGTGTAAAGATTGTAAACAAATAGAATCATGATACGAAAACAATGAAACAGGCTGTTTTGCTTTGTTTGGATAAAATTAAACTAAGCCAGTCATATGCTTGAATCACAATAGATTCACAATCACTTTGAATCTTGTACATTAACTTTAATATTTTGAGCAACTACACAGCTTTTAAAGGGCAATTTCAATGTATGCGTCTGAGTATCTGATGTACCATTTGAAGGCCAAATCGAATAGTAGTGAACAAAAATTCTTCATCTAGATGTGATATTATGCGGCTTCATTTTCACCATGTGCTTATTGATTTTCCTGAAACAAGTTCGTTTAACTTAGTAGTTGCATGACTTTTCACATTGTGTTAGAAAGTGGTGTAGTGGTTGTCTATGTACTCCGTATAGTTAACTGTTCTGTGCATTGGATGGAAGATACAGCATTATTCCTTTTTTGTTTTTGTGCTGATATGCAATTACATTATACACAATTTTTTTGTTGTCCAATTTAAAAGCAAGTGAATCTACATTTGCTTGTAATATTTGTCACAGAAATTCTGCAGATGATACAAGAAATCTTGAATTTGTGCATATACAGAGTGGTAGAATATTCATAATGATTATTGCCATAATCCTGATAGCTTTTGTGTCCTTAAGCAATAAAACTAAAAAAAAAAAGTTGAGTGAAAAAATGTCATTAGTAGCAAGTATACAGGATTAGTTTAACAAATCCCATATTTATGCCTGTATGATTACATGTGTTCTAAGTTGAGTATCATTATTACAAATGAAACACTTTATAAATTGTTTGTTGGTTAAGAATTACTATTCGTGAAGTACAGTAGCTGTACAGATTGAATGCTAATTGATTCAATTGTAACCTGCTTTCTGATATCAGTTTTATGATTTGACATTTTCAGTTATTGCTGATGACATAATGGAAGATAATGATTTTTGATTAAAACTTAATTACTATGATCATATTACATCATTGTGCAAACAAAGACATATCAGAAATGTGAATTTGAATTGTAACTATGCTGAACTGGGGGTTGTACGTTAAACTGGGTTTATTTTTGACTGTACAATGATATTATGGTGTACTTGTTTACAAGTATTTTTTGTTGTTCTTTGATTTATTTAGTATCTGTTATTCATTATAATTTTGTTCAGCGAGGATTTTATTTCATATGTAATGTAATTTTCCTTCAATTGTTAATGATGATGAATATGTTTTGTTGTATCTTTAATTTGTACGATTAGGAGAATTTGTTTTAGTATGACATCAAATACACTACGTAGTCGTAAATCATAAATGAAGATTTCATAACCGGCTTGGCATCTGCATGTTCGGACAAGTTAACGAGGCGTCGCCAGTTGAAATAGTGAGGTTTGTGACTATACCAAAATGACACAAGCATGTGAATGACATAGAGGTTCTGATAACCATTTGTAGTTTGTAATGTGGCAATATCTGTGTGTTGGATAGGACCAATGTTCTTTGTATGTTAAAGTGTCCTTAATATAAAGCAGTGAACTAGACTTGTTTTCTTGGAAAAAACTGAATATAGTAGCTTGTTGCCCTGATATTTCTCCCAAATGTTTTGAAAGTTTGATTGTACTTAAGCCCCATGTTTTTTTATGTCAAGAAGCAAGTTTTGCCACATATGATTGGTTAAGTTACTTGGTACCATTTCATGTTTTTATATAGTCTGAACAAGGGTACAGAATTCCCAGATGGGAGTAAGCCATCTTAAAAGAAGACAAAGACTTGAGTAAATCCATTCTGGTTTAGCTCTTGTGTGTCCAGACTTGGCAATCCTTATGATAAAAGTAGTGAAATTGCACCTAATTATGCTGGTTTGTAGTATATGTCACAGGTAGACTATTTGTACTGGTTAAGTGTGATATTATTGTAACTATCATTGTGAAATTAAATATGAAACTCATTATGAAACATAGGTCCATATTAAAATTGATACTTTGTGTGGTAATATTCTATTTTGTAAGATGTATGAACCCATTTTCAAAGATGGCATACTAATTGCCATTTTCATGAAATTTTGTATATACAAAAATGTAAAAGATTTGTGTAAAAATTTGCAAGAAAAGCCTTGTTTTCCACTGTTTTCAAGGTTTAAAGAACGTGTGATTTGCCATATTTTGATGCCATGCATGTACACTTCACTGCAATTCACATCAACTTGAAAAATTTATGTCCATGAAGAATTGTTCCCAGATACAAGTGGCATTAGTTTGACTTGAAAAAAAAAGAAAAATCTAAAGGAGAAATGCATGACACAACTATCTACCACATTTCTCAAGATTTATCCACCGAGAAGTTTCGTGAAAACTTATGTGGGCATGGTGAGCGCAGGCCGGACAAGACTCGTATTTGGAGGGGTTGAATAAGTTGATTCTACAAGTATTACAACATCTTTATCCACAACATATTTTGAAGATGACCGCGTTTATTGACCTTGTTGCAGAGCAGCCAATTAGATTGGAATGCATCTCCTTGCACCGTACCTGTTTTGGGAGGGGAGTGTCTAAGATTGATGCAAGAGGCAACTCTCAGTTTGGCATGCATCAAAATATGAAAAACGGCTCAAAACGTATAATATGGCTTTAAAATCACATGTAAAAAAATACACAAATAACAAAAGAATGATGTCAAAACAGAAGAACATGAATTGAGATCGATGTTCATCAATCGACTCATTTGTTCGTGAAAATTATCATCATGATTCTATACTTACATATGATGAATGGTGGATGTGCCATTCCCACCAAAATCCCCCCAAAATGACATGTTGGGGTTTCTATTAACCATCTCTTTACCGAGATATATAAGATGTGACATACATTGTGCCAACGAGATGGGTATCTTCATCTCGTGGGTCAACATTGAAATGTGGAGGAAATTTTGTGACACTGGTAGAAGTAGCATTGGTACGTGACGTGAATGCATGACAGTGAAACGCATACCATAGCTTGGTCAACAAATCAAACCCTGTATGCTTTATGACACTCAGAAAGTTAACCGCTTATCGATAAGTATGATAAATGTTAGTGTTCTTATCCTCGTCATTTGTTGGTACATAGTAAAACTTTGTTTCAGTTTAAGGAGCAAGCCACGATCTTACAGTGAATGACTTTTCTGCACTCGGTGTCACAGATTTTCATCCAATCTTGTAAATATGTTGTGATATATGTATATTGCAATATATTCACACACTTTTGTGTTTTAATCAGTTTTTTATTTGTCTTGACATTTTGTGTTCATAATTAAGATTCCCAATTATCTGCATGAGCATTGTGTGTAATTGTAAGGATATTGTAGGTATCTGTAGTCTTAAGCTCAGACTGTTATCACTCGTGACATGACATCATTAGATCAAATACAAGCTGTCTCATAATTCTTAAAACTTGGGGGGAAATGTTATGGTTATGAAAAGTTGTAACTTCTCATAACTTACCAATGAAAAAAACCAAACAAACAAACAAATGGGCTAATGAAAAATTGATTGCCATTAAGTCTGTGGAGTTGATAATTGGAATAAAATGGAAAAAAAAAACATGACTTTTCTTAATTTGATATAGGGTTGATATTGGGGTGAAATTAACATGAAATACATACACAGTAATAGGCCTTGGGTTCATATTTTTATCACAAGGATCATTCTTTGCATATCATACAGGATGGGAAAATGTACTTTGTCTGATTGGACAAATTGTACAGAGACTTAAAATTATTTGACACTGTGGTCCCCCATCTCTGTACCTGTGATCAAATCAATATGGGTTGCAATCATGTAGATGCTTTTCAAGTTTTTATACAAATGAAAATACTAAAGACAAAAATAATACGCCAAAGAATCACAGCATCTTGTGTTAAAATGGATAATTTGTAGATATATCAAAGAAATATGTGCTGATAAAACTGGCAGATGTCATTTCAAAGATTTTTTTAGAAGTTACTTTGTGGAATCACCTTGTGTGAGATACTTGGTGTACTTAATTTGCACTTGTTTATTTTGATGTACTGAAAGTAGTGAAAACCCCTTCAATATTGCATGCCAATGTCATGAATATTTATTCCCTTTGTCTGTAGCTGTAAAATAAATGCTTTTTCATGTGACGATTGATGTCAAATTGCCCTTTGGGTCCAATGGGAACAAAATTTTAGTAATAGTGTTTGGACTGAGATGGTGTTCAACTGTTCAGAAATTAAAAATCTGAACCTCAACTATTTGACAGAGTGATTATACACCCGACAATGAATGGTAACATACTCATTTTTGCTTATTGAATTGTACAAATTTACAAGGCAGCAAGGTTTTCTGCTATAATGGGTTATCCTCAGTGCCGTCAGCAAGAGATGATCTATTATACTAAAGCCCGTCTTGATTAAAGTAACCAGATTGAACCCCCCCCCCAACTTCCACTCATAACTATTTGTGGACGGGGGCCGTGTAAGGAGAGGGCACTTTTTTGTCAAAAGTGCAAGGCAAAAATGACAAATTACATTTAAAATGAGCATTGTGCTTCCCCTGCTGTGGTTTATTTTACCTGTATATAAATATTTCCTGCGTTCATGAAATTAAACCCTGTGTTATTGAGCCATGTACTTGGGCACGAGCTCACAATCCCCTTGTCATATTTAGAAGCAGTAGTGCATTTTTGTTACGTGTGGAGTATTCATATTGTCATTACTTTAAGGTTCAATATTATTTACCATAGACTGTGCAACTTTGATTTATAGACAGCAAGCATATATCAAAGAAGACAATGACTTAAAAAAGGGAAAGATGCCCCTTCAGATCCTTCTGATATATCATATCCTGGTATGTAGTGGCATTTATCTGTAAAAAATACCTATATTAGGTTGTACTTTCCACGGTTGTTAAAACATATCTAAGAATATTACATTACTCAATATTTTGTGTGGATTTGTGCTTAGTTTAAATTTACAGTAATTAAAATGAAAATTTTTTGCTACGTAGTTATTAAAATTTAAAGATTAATTTTTGCGTGTGTAAATGCTAACCTAGTATGCCTCTTAGCCTTCTAGCTGTGTGATATGTTTTAGATCCTTACCCTAATAACTTTATTTAGTAGCACCACTCAAGAATGGGTTAGATTGGATTAAAAGTGGTTGGACTGTGGAAGAAAGCTGAAATTGTTGAGTTTCTATGACTG
>JZLH01S0280581.1:62782-72875 GCA_001188425.1 Eucidaris tribuloides
CCCAATCGCTTCAAACCAGTTTGGCCCATAATGAAAGAAGCCAGCATGTGGTCTAGATTGGAAGGAGATGTCGTCGCGATGTCGTCCACCACGCGCGACGTGATCTCAAGACAGAATTTGGTGCTGAACTTGCTGTAGAATGTTGGCGGAATGAGGTAGTCTTGACATTTCTCGGATGTACAATCTGTCGGATCTCTTCCATTCAAACTGATAAAAAATGCAAACAAATGACACATCTATGACACACAACACATCAACAAATGCAGTATTACTAATGATATCAATACATATTTTACCCATTTTTCTCAAAGTAAAATGATTATTAAAACTGTAAACAACACTTTATGAAACCAAGCACGTGAGGTTCAGTGTGCACCTTTGTTCGTAACATGATAAAGATTTCCAATTCTTAAATAACTGCACATATACCTTTGTGACAGACATCGTTCATATGATCACTGATGCTGATTGATTACCCTACAGTCATGCATTACAGCCCATGGTGATCAAAAAAATCATTTTCTGTGAAATCTCTTGAAAATTGTCAAAGCAGTTTGAAACAATCCCCTTTTTTCCAAAGAGTGTAAAGTGCACTCCCGTTATAACGAACATGGTCAAAATTTTCCCAAGGAATTCACTATAATGGCAGTCGCCCGTATAATGTTAAAATAAAGAAGCATCTGCCCTAGCGACACTTTCCTCAATGCACAAGAAGTATTCCACGTGCTACTTTACCTCATGCTAAATCAAATGAACCAATTTTCACTGGAATCTCTTGAAATTGTGAAATTGGTTCACAAAACAAACTTTTTCAATGGAGGTTTTCTCTCTTTTATGGAAGGGGGAGGGGAGAATAAAGCTATGGTTTCCATGGTAATGCTTTGCTTAGTGCATGCACAAAATGTCATGAATTAATGTACTTCTTGGTGATCAAAATCAAAGAGTTTACATTGGAATATTTTTTTGAATTGTGGCAGTGATTTATCCTTAAGACTTTGAACATCAATCTACCTAATCAAGCACCACAAGATGCCTCATATACAACCCCTCAAAGCTTTGTTTGCAGGGATAGAACTAAAATTCCGCCAAATTTGCAGACCTACCTAAAGAGCAAGGTGCTGAGCGGATGTGCTAGCTTATCTAGATGAGGTAGAATCAGAGACTCGAGTGCTTCTATTGGTAAATAGTCATGATGGTGCCAAAAATGGAAGACCTGAAAAAGAAAAGGAGCAAGTGGGCAACCTGAAACAAAGCCTGCCTGAATCTGGACACACATTCATTAACCCTAACCAGGCCAGGCTTTTTTGGCTCTTCTGTGGCCGAGGAGGGGTTGATTCAACCCCCCCCCCTTTTCAGGGTTAAAACATATTTATAACTGTATCACAAATTTATATTTACCAAACATTTCTTACCTTGTGTGACAATAGACCATTTTCATAATGTATGCAAATTTTAATAGTTTATGGACTTTACACAATGATATAAATATTATTTCTAATAAACATCATATTACACGCCTATTAGGTCCTGGCTGATAAACTAAACATAATCTAAACTGGCTAACAGTACCTGAAGTATTTGAAAGATCACGGTTTTTTCAAACTTCCCAATTAAAGTGACCATGTAACACAATCAGAAAAGCTATATGTAGTATTCATACTCATATTAACATCATTGGAAACAATCTAATCAGTGGCTAATACAGATGTTATACCAGCAGCTAATGTATTAATTTATATGATACATTGATTAATAATATGACACAATCAAATGACATCTGTTGGTACCTTAAAGTAACTTATAAAAGTATAAAAAGGTATTGTTGCACTACTTGTTTGAATAACTACATTATTACAATGTATATCCAAGCTGTTCATTGATTATGTGGCAGATAAACAGTAATATTAATTTGATACATCATACCATGTTTTATAATTCAAGGTGGAGCTGCATTTTATTAGTCACACCTGTTTTTCCCCTCACATTGTGAACTGATATATTTATTCTATTTGATTTCTTGTTTATGTTGCTACCACTGATTCTTTATACCATAAAAAGTAAAATAAAAAACAACAAACAAAATTTAGAGAAGTCCAATCCTGGTACATACCTGGATTAATAACTGTTTCCCAGTTTCTGCTACAACTGAATCTCCTTTCAAAGATACAGATGCTTTCTCTAATGCTAACCTAAAAAAAGAGAAAATGATATATTAGAAATGTTACAATTCATCTCTCTGTTGTCCTAATATCCAGGCATATATGTCAAAAGAATTAAGAAATGGAACGTAACATTTATTATAATTCTATCAATAGTAAAACAAGACTAAGCTGGGGAAAGTACCTTTCTAAAGCCATCACTACATTAGTATCAAGCAAAGAGAATTGGTAATACCTTGGATTTTGCGCAGTAATGTCAACAATGCACATTTACCGCAGAATTGGGCTAGTGTTTACCACAAATGTAGGAAGAAAGGTAGATGCCGGTTCTCTCATTTGAAAAAAGAAAACACTTATTTCCGTACACACTTTAAAAGGAAATGGCAAGATTGGAAACAGTCATCAATTTAGAACACAATGCTGCCAGAATCGAGTATATTGTTTAAAGTTTCTGGTAAGAAAATGTCATAGTCATATGCAAACTCCAAAAACGTGCAATACGGATTATAAATCATTCTTCTTTTTATACTCATTCCGAACCTATATTTTACTCACACAAAATTTTAAAAGTTCATGATATGTACAGATATGAAATCGGAATGTACATGTATCTATGTTTTCAAGGTCATTTACCTAACCCACTGTTGAATTCTTTTACATTGAACTCCAAAACTCATGCCTAGTTTACCAGAAATTATGCCAACTTTCACTTGCCTCCAATAAAAACTTCACTGTCTCATAAATCCATCTTTTTTCAGGGTCCAATATTATGGAACTCATTGCCGGATAATATTACATAATCATTTACCTGGAAGTCTTTCAACAGAAGTCTTTCAACAGAAAATTGAAATATCACTTCACCTCTTCCTGTGAACCTGTTTAAACATCCTTATTCAATTATGAAATTTCCCTTTGTGTGTGTTGTAACTTGTAAAATACTTGTATCGTGTCTTGTATGTTTCTTTGAATACTCATTTTAATTGGGTCAACCTCTTTCATAAGGAATCCTCATTCCTTTTTGGTTGCCACCCTCTAAGTAATGTTTTACTCTTCAGCTTGTTTGTTTGTTGTTTGTAATATGGTTTAATAATGTACTTTTGTATTGTTTTTGTCGTTTTTATCTACTGAATGAAATAAATAAATTGAATTGAATTGAATATATTTCCTCTTTGTTATACAATTATTATCAGAAAATGTTGTGATGTTGAAATTTGTTGTGTAGATTTCAATGAGATCAACTTTTATTGGAGCCAGAAATTAATTCTATACTTTTAATTAATACTTGTTTCTCCTCAAGTAATTCAAGACAAAACCTCCTAGCCTAAATATACACTCTAGCCAGTGTACATATTGGTGCATGTTTAAACTCATTTGTTTTTTGAGGCATATTTGACTATTCCCAAACATGTCACTGCACTTTAACCTGTTTGGGAGATTTATCAATGTATTTTACATGGATATTTGGCGAATATTGCTTTCCGCCACAGTGGAACTACTAAGAAATAATTTGTTGTGATTACTTGAGATGTCTGCTGATGGTTGTGACAATCTTCTCTTGATGTGCCTGGTGATCATTTCTGGCCACTCCTTCCAGATCTTTGAGACTGTAGCCTAAGGCTTGGATGTGGTCACCATTCTTCTCACTCAGTTCAGCTGCTATCTGCCAGTGTTCTGTGGTGGTGGCTTGGTGGAGGATGACGGAGTGGTTGAAGAAGGCCTGGCAAAAATGGTGATGCGAACAAAGATGGATGTTTAAAGGGTCATTATTTTGCAAATACATGTTGACTTCTGTTGATGCCTATTGGTCTGTACATCATCAAATCACTGATTACTTCATTAAAAGATACATCATATATTTTTAAAGATTTTTCCTTAAGAAAAAATCTGCACACTGCTAAGCCCCACTTCTAAAAAAATTTCCCACATCACCTTTATTCATGTTCTGCTTGTAAGATCATTATCCTGTAACATTTGATGTAAACAACAGACAAAGTTATGTCTGTTACCATTCAATGTTATTACTGCCTGTAAACCTGCATACAATAGTGTCACATTTTCAATATGCCAATATGTACCGCTGGGGTCTTCGACAATCATTGGCATGTATCTGTGGGGCAGACGAGCAGACAGCAGACCATGTCATCTACAACTGCCCTGTTGACGGATGACTGACTTGTCTAGCCCAAAGGATGCGCAGGTCAACTGCTCACCAGCTCAAGAAAATTACCTGATGCTACAACCTCATACGAAAGAAGAAGAAGAGATTTTCAACAAAGCCACCTTGACACCCTTTCGAAGTATAATTGCCATTGCTATGTCAGAAATTTGTCACAAAGAAGCATTTTGAATAAAACATATAATGCTTTTGTATGATGCCTTCACAACCAAAAGGAATTGCACAAAAAAAAAGATTCTAAAGTTTACACAGAAGAACTTTATATTGTTTAACTTGAAGGAATTTTTTGCCCATTTGCTGGAAATTCCAGAAAGCTTCCCTCTTTTACAAAAAATCTGGAAATACAGAAATTTTGGGAAATGTGGCATTTCTGAATAGTTGAAGATGAAATAGTTGTTTACCTGAAGGTGGTTGATTGTTAGTGATATGCTCTCCTGGCTGTAGGTGGGAATGTCTTCATCAGATTGAGATAAGTCTGGTAGATTGGTAATGATGGATTCCAGGATGCCATTGTCTTGATGCTAACAATCAAACACAAGATATCAATTACTTATTTAATAGTATGCTCACAACACAAAATTGGTATGTGTGTACTACTGACTCTGACGAAACAGATGTAAACTGGCATGAGTAAAGGGGATACTACATATTTGTTTGAAACTATACATCTTGAAATTGAACTTGAATAAATAAACACTGCAACAGTAGCTATTTTCCCTAACATATGGTTATCAAACAAAACAAGCACAATTGTGATGTCATGTAATCATTACCATAGGTGTGAGGTATAGTATACCTGGTGTTATGTGGGTTCAATGATGGGCATAGAACCACTTCTTCACCCACTTCTCTAACCTCTATCCTTAACCACACTCTGTAGTTCTCATTCTCCTCCTCTACAAACTCTCCTACCAATCCCTTCTCTGCGTATTAAACCATTCCTCTCCTCCTTACTCACCCATTCAATCCTCCTCCACACCTCCTCCATCTTCCCCGTCAAAACTCTCATCGCTGCTGTAATATCTTGCACAGATCTCCCTTATTCCCACCTTTCTATTTCATTCTTCTACAACGCTTCTAAACCATTCCTCCCCAAAACATCCCCTTCCCCTCCTTTCCCCTCCTTACCCAACCTTTCTGCCCCCTTCCCCTCCTTTCCCCTCCTTACCCAACCTTTCTGCCCCTTCCCCTCTTTTCCCCTCCTTACCCAACCTTTCTGCCCCCTTCCCCTCCTTTCCCCTCCTTACCCAACCTTTCTGCCCCCTTCCTTAACCCTTTGTCTGAGATTTTGTAATTCCCATCGAGTTAATTCAAGGCATATTTGTTTCCCATAGTCAATGTGTTAATTCTTCACCTCATCTTCCCAGAATTCCGAACTTTCATCACTGTTACTGCAGCTGCCTACCTAACCCTTACCCCATCATTCCACTATGATAGGCATTCAACCCCCTTCTGTCCCCTCCCTAACACCTTCATCTCCCCCATCTGCACTTCCTTGAATTCTTCCATCTCCCTCACTTCATCTTCCCCATCAGAATTTTCATTGCTGCTGTCATTGCTGGCAAAGCTTTCCCTTATCTACACTCTTTCTATTTCATTCCCCTCTACTGAAACCTCTCCTACACTTTTCTCCCCCAAACACCAACCCTCCCATCCTCATCTAACCCCTATGTCCCCTTCCTAAATTCCAGCCTCTTCATCTCATTTTCCCAGTAGTTTCAACACTGTTACTGCAACTGTCTCGGTGACCCTAACCCCATCATTCCCCTACCTTCCACATCCAACCACTTCTGTCCCTTCCCAAACTCATTCACCTCCCTCATCTACCCCTCTGTAATTCCCCCCGTCTTTCTCACCTCATCTTCCCCATCAGAACTCTCATCATTGCTGTCACAGCTTGCAATACCCTCCCTTACCTTATTCACTTCTCCTGCAACCTCTCCTACTCTTTCCTCCCCAAAATGCCCCCTCCACCGTAACAATTGCTCCTGCCCCTTCCCTAATTCCACCATCTTTCTCACCTCATCTTCTCCATCAGAACTCTCATCACTGCTGTCACAGCTTGCAATACTCTCCCTCTCTACATGGATGGGAGGGAGGCCTGGTATGAGGGTGGGTTGTAGGAAGGGTTTCGGTCCGCTCCTCCCCCCAGCACGTTGGTCTGGATAGACGGGGGCAGCACCGTGGCGACCGTAGAAGGTGGGCAGTGTCATCTTTTCTCTGGTGTCCATGCCAAGCTGTGAAGAAATGGTGAGGGTGAAGATTCTATTTTGAGATATGTGGTAAAGTCATCTGTTAATATGACAGGATAATTCATATTTCATCATGTCATACTAGTAAGTGTATAAGTTTAAAGTCCAGTCTTTTCCTTTAAAAAAATATTGCAGAAAGGGCTCACAGTTAGATGAAGAATAATTGCAATTCATTCTACAAAAAGATAAGTTTCTGAACACGTCACTTACAGTAGGTACACATCACTATCCATAAACTACAATACATCTATGAAATAAAGTTCAGGTAAATGCCTATTTTTATGTAACATTGTCTGATAAAACATTTGATTAAAACTCTGAATTCTTTGGAACTTTCAAATGATACCAAACAATTGATGTAACTCAAAGTTCTTAAAGGCAGTGACGTTTCATCCCAATTTTCAAGTTTTCATAGCCGTACCAATTTGCATAAAGTGTGGTTAGAATACACATATCCTCTCTCAACATACTATGATTAGTTTGATAATGAAAACTTTACCCATGGACAGGCGAACACATAGTCAGACGAATGAACACACCCCAATCACAAGTTTAGCATCCTAAAAGTACGACTTGAAATAAGTGGAGTGAATACTGATGCAGTTGTCCAAAATGCAAAAATACAAAATAATACCTTTCCATACTCTGTTGTGCCCCATGCCAATACTTGGTTCTGATAGTTGACGGCCAATGAGAACTTTGACCCTGCTGCTATGGAAACAAACAGGTCATCCCGGGATCTGTTGATTAGGACTGGAACACTCTGGCAAGGATAAAATACAAATAGAAATATCACTGAAGATTATTAATACCACACCCGATCAGGACCCTGATTAATGGCCATTAATATGCCGTTACCATGGCATGCAGTTTCTGACACATTCAAAAAATGTGTCTTTCTCATCATCACCCCAAGACCAATATGTGGTAATTTCATGAGCATTGCTTGAAAAATGAGGAAATGGCTCAATCAGCAAATATTTCCCTTGATTTATTGCCATATACTGTTACCATGGCAGCACAGTTTCCAATGCATTCAAAAAATAACATTGCACAGCTTCATTTAACCCAAGACTAACGTGTGATCCAAATTTTATTTGCATTCCTTAAAAACTGAAAAAGAAGTTTGATCTGCAAGATTTGGAAAGGACCGACTGCCCGTCTGCTCAACTGACAACCCGCCCGAATGACCATGGCCTGCCCACCCGTACGCTGATTCCTACATACGCCCTTCATACCCCCTCCAACTTTGTTCGGCAGAAGTATACATAATCCACTCACCTGGTTGACTCTGTTGCCGATGCCTAACTGACCAGCATCATTGCTGCCCCATGTATACAACTCCCCTACAGTGGTTAGCAACATGGAATGACTACCAGAGAGAGCAACCTACATGTATGGGGAAAAAGAGGGTTTATGTAATTATAAAACATGTCAACCACAGTATTTAAAGAATATCAAATATACCATCAAATTCATTTGATACATGTATGTAATATGCATGCATAATTTCAAAAAATACTATTAATTTTACGAATAGAAAATTTTCAGGAATGCAATTCTAGTAAAATCAAGACATTTCTTAGCTTATAATTACATGGAACACACCACCATAACATCACAAATTTTGGAAAAGCAATCTCATCTCTACCCCTACCCATTAATAAGAGACACTAATTTAGCTAAAAGTTATTTTTTTCTGTTGTTATTTCACCTGCATGAAAACAAATACTTCTTATTTAATGGTGGCCTTTTGTCTTTTCCATTGGATAATTGATATATATCTAAAAAATTCTTAATGATATTTTTTGTGACTTATGAGAGCTTTATTCAACTGCATGATGTATTCTCCCCCTCCCCCCCCCCCTCATTCTTTCATTACTTCCACATTTTTTCCTTAACATATTCATTCTGGATATCTTAATGTGTACATTAACAATCGGAGATTAAAATCCCAGATTCAATATTCAATACTTATACAAATGAAAAGTATGCAAAATGTCTTATAATCAACGGGATTTATTCATTATGTATTTGTAAAACAGAGGCTTTATGGACATTTTTTTTTTGGGGGGGGGAAGGGGGGAGGGTGGGTGGGGGAGAGGGATGATTCCTTTTCACTTATGTTACCTTTTTGATGGGTGCCTGGATATTGTTGGGTACCAGTGAGGGCTGTAGGTGGTGGTTCTCATGGGGTAGTGAAGGCAGCCTCGTCAGGGCCTGGTGATGGGGGTCGGGACGACCACGAGAATGATGCCTCTTTCTGGCCAGCTGCAGGGCTTGTCTCAACTCTAGAGGGCTCTTTCCCCACACGTACACCTTCTGTGGGTTGCTTGTAACAGCAATCTGTAACAAAACAGTATCATTTATTTTTTGTTAATGTACAGAATTTCATATGATATTGATATGCATACATTTGTCTTAACAAACCAAATATAATTTCACCCCAAAAGCTACGATAGTATTTTTCTGAGCTTGGTGTGAAAGTTATTACAAAATTCACCGTTTAATAGAAACACAAAGATATGAAGAATTCCATGCTTCGGAAAATTTGTCAAGTTCTGGCAAAGCTGCCATAAATTACATTGTTCTTGCACAAAATAAGCGAATAGTATGACTATTGACTACTGAGCACTATGAAGTGTTTTCAAATTACCATGAACAACTTATTTGATGCCTACAAAAGAACTTAAAGAACTGAATAGTTGTATGGATCATATTCAAAGAATAATCCAGTACCAATTACATAACTTGCAAATACTGGTTGCAAAGAGAACATCTTGTTACAATAAAATTGTATTTGAATTTGGCCAATCTTGTGATGCTAATTACTCATTTTTGACAAAAAGCGGAGTTAGAACCTTTTGGAACTATGTTCTTCAAATACATACAACACAATAAACAAATTGTGCACAAAGCTGACAATTCTATGGCAAGTAGAGGATTAAACCACCACCCAACCCTTTCTTTGTATACTCACATTACTGTAGTATCCACAGGCCAGGATAGACACATATTCAGAGCTCAGATCCTCCAGTCTCTTGGGAACTGTAGACTTTCCCACTGACCCCATCCCTAGTTGACCAAAGGCTGATGACCCAAACATCCACACCTTGAAAGATAAAATACAGATGATATCATTAACATTTATATGATTACTATTTATATATGTGTTTTCTTATTTATCTCATGTTGTAGGCTGCTGACATGTTTGACTAGAAGGTTTCACAAATAAAAGATAAAACATTTTATTTTCCTACTCAGATAATATAATCACATCAAATAAATGATAAAAGCTCCATTTCAGACATTTCCTGTAATCTTAATTTGCTATAGAAATCAAAACTGTCTTTCAGAGAAGTTGATGCAAGTGTATACAAGTATGCAAACACATAAAAAGTACATACTAGTAATTCAAAGATCTTAGTTTGCCTATCATTAAATGGTTTACATTAAAAATAAATTGACTTCACATCTACTGTAATGTCATTATTTCTGTGTAGGCA
>JZLH01S0280636.1:47101-61318 GCA_001188425.1 Eucidaris tribuloides
ACAGACACACACACACACACACACAACACACACACACACACACACACACACACACACACACACACACACACACACACACACACACACACACACACACACACACACACACACACACACACACACACACACACACACACACACCCTTACACACATCTTTAACACATATTTCATGCCCATAACAGCCCATGTGATGTGTGTTCTTGTAAAATGAGATTGTTTTGTGTAGCTTGTATTTTGTAATATGATCATTTAAAAGTCATTTTGTCTAAAGAGGAAAGGCTTTCAGCATGATGCAACGTGGCGCCTATCCATTGTCATACTTACCACCACTAATACCACCACCAACACCTGTACTACCACCAGTACTACCACCACCACCAATAACACCACCACCAGGCCTAATTGTGATGTCAGCCCTCGTCCATCCGGCAGAATATCCATATCTTCGATTCTGCTCTATAAGATAAGTATTGAGGGGCTGGTAATATTCCATGAGAGACGATATATCGATTCCATATTGCCTGGTAATGAGGTAGAAGATTTCCGTCCAAGAACGACTCTGTCCCAGTCTCATAACTTCCCTTTAAAATAAGAAAGGGGTAGAACAATCATGATTCATCGTCACATCATTGAAAAATTTTGTTAAAATGATTTTAGTTGGTTGATTACAACCTCTTTTAATTCCATCTTGAATTAAATTAAGGTAATTGTACACTGTTTTTCAAGTAAACCAGTTCCATCTCAAACTTTTGACCACCTGCTAAACCAGTTACCTATACGAATCTTTGCAAGGAAGTATATACTTTTCTGCTTTTGACGAGGGAAATAGGCAAATGATTGAAAAAGATGGGAGGGTTACATCACCTTAGTATATTATAATTAAACAGCTGCTAAAGTGATTGTTTTTGAATGCAGTGCATCTCATTTGCAAACATCCCCGCAGACCAGGAAAAGATAACCCATGCCCTTCGGCTATGGATGAAGGGCATGTCTGTGAAATCTGGGGGATCAGTAATTACCTAGAATTTGAAAAATGCGAAAGAAAAACATTAGCCGTTTAGTGTACGTTCTGTGGTAGATTTTTTTTCTCGCGAGAAAAAATTAAAATCATAGTCTAACGGTCACTATTATTCCACTAAAACTGAGTTTCCGGCTCCTATATTTTGCTAAAGGTTCCCAGATGGCATTTTCTTCTAAATGCCATTGTATTTACACGATGTTAAGTTTTAAGCATGCAAAAGAGATGCCCTGCCTTTAAAGTAACTAATATTTATGATATTTAAATAAACGTCTGGAAGGAAACGTGAGGGACAATAGACATAGGGCTGCCCTCTAAAGAGGTGGCTTGACTGCATCTTGGAAGATTGCAAAGCTACCGTAGTTTCACCTCCAAATCTAACAAATGGCACTCGTCCTCATTGGCAGAAGCAAGGAAAGTCTATCATGTGCAGGGGTGATCTTTATTGGTTCCCACCAATAATTGTAATGATAAATTCATCCTAGAGCAGTTTTTCCAGAATACATGTATAAAAATTTCATGAGAAGGAAAGTAAAAAGAAAATTTAAAGCAATTTTCGAAATATCGCCCCTAGTCTGACAGATGCATTAACGTCTAATTATGGTCACAAGTGTTTGGAAACACAATATCATGCAGACGCCATCAAATGGAAATCTTTCTGTATCAGTATAACCATGGGGCGTCGATCCTGGGGTGGCAAGGAGGGCAGTCGCCACCCCAGTGGAAATATTGGGGGGAACATATCGATTTGCCCCTCCCCCCAATAATTTTGACTACTTGAAAAATTCATAATATGCCGCGCAAGGATGCGTACTGAAAAGCACTGCAAGACCATTAAAATTAGCATGAAAATACTATTAAACATGCACAATTTTCAATTTTTCGGCGCGCTTTGCGCGTAAAGTTCTGAAGCGCACCGCCGAGAATTTTGTTTGGACTTTTTTCACTTTTGCCCCCCCCCCCAACCGAAAGATAGATCGACGTCGCTGAGTATATAGCTCAAGGTCAAGGTAGTTCAATATTCATTTATCAAAGTAGCCAAACATAATGTTGGATGATGATGATATAACTTACGCTAATCTTTGCCCGGCAACCTGGTCACCATAGAGATAACAGGTGTGGACGGGCCCCCGATGACTACTGTCGTCACACAAAGCCTTCTGGAACTGGAACTTCATGATTATCCCGAACAGATATCTGAAAACAACAAGTGAAATGATGAACATTCAAACAAATCTGAAATGATAAAAGAATATCCTAATATATCTGCTTTCCAAAGGTTTTTGTATAGGCGACGGTAGAGCATATCTATTTAAATGCACACCGTTATAGATATGATTAAACTCGTGAATTGTCAAGTTAGAAATCTGCCTATGACGATTAAGGTCTATAAAAGAATATCCTAATATACCGCTTTCCAAACTTTTTTGTATAGGCGAAGGTAGAGCACATCTATTTGAATGCACACCGTTATGATTAAACTCGTGAATTGTCAAGTTAGAAATCTGCCTATGACGATTAAGATCTATAAATAAAAAATAACAAGAAACGTGATTCCCTGTCTTGGTCTTGTCGACTATTTTTATTTTTATTTCAGAATCATACTTCTGACATAATCAACAGACACAAACATAACTGACAGAGATACGACATAAATTGTTGCTTCGACGCAGTGGTTGTCTTGGAGTATATGAACGGCTCAACTACTTCCAAACCACTTAATGTTTCAGTTTATCCATGGTCTTGCCCAGAGTTATATAAAATGTAATATGTATTTTGATAGGAATGGATTTAATTTACGAAGTGCTAATTCGTCCAACATTCTCAAACCCAATAATATTTCGACAAATGTCCGATATGCTATAGATAAAATATGGAACTCCTTACCCACTAAAACGAAATGAAATGACACATGCATAAATAATTTCCAACTTTCAACATATTGCAACTAGCAAGTTTACTTAATTATAATCATAATCTATTGTAAATTATATAATATCTTCACAGTTTGCTTGACGATTTTATGTTGTAAATGATGAATGTGAATTGTTATTATGAGGCAGGGCTCTCTGGGAGAGCAGGACCTCTTGGTCTTGAAGAGACCACCCTGTTGAAATAAAACGAAATAAATAAATTATGCATTATATATCTCCATGTATACCTCAAGTAGGACACGTCAGCAACAATATTGTACTCTGCACCAGGATCAAAGTCGGCTTCCGTTCGGGCAATAGGTGGCGCTACACCTTCATATTTCGTTCTAAATAAGAAGAAGAAAAGGACGCAAGAAGAAAAGGAAAAAATCGGGTACCAATGACAGATTTACAAATTCAAAGGAATCCCAACCATATTAAATAACAAATAAAAAAATCAACAAATATCGTGATGTACAAGGTTGGCTGTAGAATGATTAATATTTTAATCAGGCCTTCAACTTTCAAAATTCTGCCCGAAATGTATTACATTGCATTTATAACCATGATTGTAACGACTGAAAATGCATTTACTTCAGTAAAAAATTATTCATGGTCTTATATACAATATAAAGTAATGAAGAGAAAAGAGCTATTACCTGTAAGCAGGGCAAAAGTTATATCAAATTCTATTTGTCACAAAACTGTTTAGCAATGGCGGAAGTCAAACATTTTAATTTACTTCTTTTTCCTCAATTTTTTTTTGTATTCATCCCTTTACATTTTCTTTCAGTTTTCTTCTTCTGCTTTCTCTACTTTTTCTTTTTTTCATACAAGAGCGTGCCGAAATTCAGACAGTTTGCATTCGGGTGTTACACTGCCCTCAATCTAAACGTTAATGTACCGTATACGGAATATGTTATCAAGAATATTATTGTAACTTGATATTATGTCATTAATTTTATAATCAATTTGAAAGGAGGAAATAATTGTATTGTGAATAGAACTGAAACCGAAGCATACCTTATTTCCCACCACTTGGCATTGTACTGGTCCGGTGTGATAGAGCCGTTGAACACACCCCACCTCCATTGGTCCACCGCATAGGCGTATTGTAGGAGGGCCAGCGAGTCTAATGCGGTCTTCATTAGGGCGTTGAGTTGGATGTCTGGAAAAGGTCAGAGGTCAAACTCAAAACAAATCATGTGCAACGTTGAAAAGAAAGGTGTAATTTCGGAACAGTATACATGTATAAAAATGTAATTTAGAACGAAATGTATTATGTAATATTATGTAACATAAAGTGGAAAAAAACTTTAAAAGTTGGAATTCAGAACGATCAAAATCATTAGATAATTAGATGTATAATTATGTCAATCTGGGTAAATATGCTTTTAAATTGCTCAACTGTTTTTATTAAAATAATATCGGCAATTCAATCATTCTTAGAAATATAACACTATGAAGCATTAACTCAATTAAGTGATATTTTATATTGTGAACAAATAAGCCCGAAAAGAAGTTATTTTCTTTGTGAAATATAATACCAAGGATGAACGTTAAGTTTACTTTTGACAAAAGATGTATCAATTACATCTAGTATATTGGTGATATATATTTTCTCTTTGTGATGTTCCCGTTAAAGGTCACCTCTGCGGATCATATTTGTCCGTCTGTTCTTATCTCATTGTCCTCCCTCACAACATCCAGATACCACCTCCGTGGTCCACTTTCTCCTTCCAACCACCTCCATCCACAACACCTTATTCTCTAAACAACCAGTATCTCTCCAGTACATGCCCAAACCATCTCAATCTCTCCTCACTGATCTCTTACACGATGTGCTTCCCCCTTTGCATACCAACTTGTTAGGTTACGATAATTTTAACTATTCCGTATAGTTCATGTTTCATAGTCGAAGAGAAGCATGACTTGTCATGACTTATGATTTATGTCTGAACGTCTGGAGGTGGCTGATAAGGGCGATCTGGGTCTAAAAGACTCCATGTGGGATAGGTGTAGGTACATGCTACATTATCCATTTGGTATACCAGACAAGAATAAGCCAGTTTGTATATTAGCAGATGGAACAACTTGCCCAATAATAATCTTTCTAGTTAGGCGTCTGATAGCACCAATTCTTGTGGAGATAGGCTGCTTTATTGCTTTTAACCGCAGTTCTGTTGATATTTCTGTACATTCATAAATATGCATTTCATGTCTGTATGATTTATCACACTAACTTTTATATTGAGCTATCCAGTTTTTTAAATGTCTTCTTACACTAGCTTCGTACAAATGACCGTTATTCTGCACATGCGCAAATTGCAATTACGAACTTGCTTACACTCACATGCAAAGTCTATGCAGTTTTCTTGCCCTGGTATTGAGGGAGTTAATCCGACTTACCACCATCGTGTCTCTCTCCGGTCAAGATGCCAATTTGTCTGAAGTAGGCGGGGCTATAAACCTGTGATGACGTCAGATCTGCTATAGCCTCGTACATGGCTGGATTGGCAGGGGCTCGGAAGGCCATTGGCTGAGTCCTGTAGTGATACTGATACTGGGCGTGGCCTACTAGTTTCTGCATCTTCGACAAATCTTCCAGAGTGACATTTGTACAGGTTATGACCCTGGAATACGACCAAAAAAAGACACAATTATGCAGTTATCAGAAGATCGTTGGTATAATGCTATAAGCAGAAAGGGTTTTAATACTAAATTACCTTTAACTTGAAAACTGTTGGCTTACTTATATAAAACTGAAGAATTGTGGTCATTTTGAATTCTTTTGTCTGTCTGTTTAGTACAAAGTCATATCAGCTACTAGTTTTCAGGTATAAAGCAATTTACTGTTAGCACATTTGTGATTAAACTCACGACTTTCTGCCACCCGTACGATTGAATAATGCAGAAAAGTGTACAGACGTCGACATGCATATACATACGGATATTTGCAAAATAATGGATGAATATTCATTGTTACAATAACTGGTTAATGGATAATTCGATCAGTACAGTACTGTTGATGACTGCTGAACTATAGGATTCAAGCGCAAGTTTCATTTACTAAATTTAAGTTTTATCTCACTCGCACGAACGTCGTATTAGTGGAAGTGATTAATAATTCGAATCAAGCAAGTTGTGATATTTTGGTGGGAGCACTAGCGTACCTGAGGGGGGCAGGGGTGAGAATTTTTTCGTCACCCCCCCCCATCCGCTGAGCGACTTTTTGGTGGTAAAAAATATAGACCTTGGATTTGGACTGAGCAATTTATCGTCATACCCCCCCCCCTCTCACCACCCTCCCGCTGAGCGATTGTTCGGCGGTTGGCGTGACCGGAAACAAATTTGGACTTTGGATTTTCACACAAAAAATATTTCGTCACAACCCCCCCCCCCCCCCCACAATCCTCCTCCGCTCATCAGCTTTTTCTGGACTTGCCGGACATTAGCGGGCTGCTGCCAAAAAAAAAAAAATGCCTCCTCTGACGACGTACGCCCGGTACGCCAGTGCGTGGGGGAATAGATATTCACATGAAGTACCAAAAATGTGTATCACTGTAAAACTGTTGACGAATTAATTATAAAAAAGTGAACTTTGATAGTACTCACAGAAGGTTAATCGTTCGATATCGAGTGACGATATATCCACAAAGATACTTAAGACTAGTCTAAAGATTCTGTCTCATATTCATGAATATGCATTGTACATTGAGTAAAAAGAAAAATCATTTTATAAAACAACCAGGCAGTTAGTGTTGCATTGTGTATAAAACATGGGTAAGCTCTTTGTTATTTGAGTCAACAGTTTGCAGTATTACATTTTTCCACCACAGTGGACCTTTAATACACCCCCTTTTGACAGTCTTTCCTCACACACCTGTAATCGGTGCCATCTTTGAAATCCCAGGACTTAGGCCGACATGACATCTCTCGACCGTCCTCCAATTTCTGAAGGATGGAATGTTCTAGAACTGATCGAGGCAGACCAGCTAATCCCATGGAGGTATAGAAGCTGTTGGCAAGTTTATACATCTTCTGTGCGTTGAGGCCCTGATAAAATAGAGTGTAGAAATTCGTGAGGAAATTAGTTCATAGCAATTGATATGATAAAATTTAGGCGCTGATGTAAATGTCGTTTGTTATATGAATATCCACTAATACTTGACTACGAGTTATTGGCAAGTTAATACATCTTCCATGCATTGATGCCCTGATGACAAAACGTAAGAGGTTAAATGACAATTAAAATTGCCAAAATGATCGTTGATGTAGATGTCTTTTATCACTTGAATATCAAGTAAATTTTGATATATACCTAAATATTTGACCAAAATTTAATCAATTTGATACGGTTTCCATCTGTGATAGTTTCACATCTAATGACAAAATAAAGCACATTCTAAATATCCTACAAAGCTATTGATGATAAGAGCACACGTATGGAATGGTTTCTTCTTCTTTTTCTCTTCTTCTTTTTTTTTTTTTTGGGGGGGGGGTATGTTGACCAGAATCTTGTTCGGCACTCTATCGGAGCCTCGGTCTATTGTGCTGTAACCGTTCGGCACAGTGGCATAATGAGTAAAACTTGGGAGAAGGGGAGCAGAAAATGATGAAAACAAACAGATCTGCTCGCAGATGTTTTTCATTATATCTCTGAAATTTCTATTCCTCTCACCTCAAAATACCACCAAATTTATTCAATCGAATCAAAGTTACAAACCCTTTCTCGAAGGAGTCTTGTTGTATCCAGGGAATAGGTGCCGCTAGGTTTGACCCGTTCAAACAGGCTAGACCACGAGTGACCCCACATTCCTCCTGTTGGTACAAATGAATTGATTAAAATATTTCAATTGTATAATATAGGAATAAGACTTATGGTCACATTACTTGTATGTTTTGCCTACCTTTTGTCTAATTTCGAAAAACATCAAGCTTTTGAAAACTTCACATATTATGTATAAGTACATTTACATACGTGTGTTGTGTATTTGTTTGTTTCATAACTCTCAAATTCTCAGAATTGGTGTATCATTTCCTTTCCATCAACAGTTAGTGCATGACTTCATAGTGAAAGTATGAGTACAATCTTGAAACAATCAATTGCAGAATATACGGATTTGATATATTTACTGATTATTCTGATTTACCGTATCGAGTTAAACATATATCTCCATGATATTAGATAAACTGATTCAGACTTTTGTACTTACCAAGGAGGTGAGCTGGGATTGGTCCGTTCCGATTTATGACGCGAGAGCCATATAATTGATACAGCCGACCTCTGATAAACGCGTGTAAGTTTTGGTACAGAGGTTTTAATTGGTGGAACAAATCGGCGAGGACTTCACGCATGTTGCTCATGTCGTATTGACTGCGCCAATAGTCTCCGTGATCCTGAAAACCTAACAACAATTATAAATAAAATATGAAAATACTACTACATCTACTACTACTACTACTATGATAATTGATGATGATGATGATGATGATGATGATGATGATGATGAAGACGAAGAAGAAGAAGAAGAGGATAATGATAATGATGATGATGATGGTAATGATACTACTATACTACCACTACTACTACCACTACTACTACTACTACTACTACTACTACTACTACTACTACTACTACTACTACTACTACTACTACTACTACTACTACTACTACTACTACTAACCACTGCAGCTGTTGCTGCTACTACTACTACTTCTACTACTACTACTACTACTATTGCTACCAACAACAACAAAATCAACAATGTAGCTGTAAGATGTTTGTATACTGTTTATTCTGTGATCGGATAATAGTACACAAATGAAATAATGAAAAGGGAGGAGCAGCATCAGGGAGGAAGAGGAGGAGGAGGAGGACAATTAGCAATTGATTACTTTGTCTCAAATGTCCTCTGATTCCGTACGTGTGGTGATAAATGTGCACCTGTATAACTTCAAAAGGGTTGACGCAGGCGTTTGGAGGGGAAAGGGGGATGAGAAGAAATAAGGGACCTGAGAGAATGTTATGCTCCATTAATTTGATCCAAATGGTCATTGATTTGAGAGTGCAAGAACCCAAAGGTCCGATGGTCCAACAAATAAAACATTGTATCCTGCTATAGATTGTTTTTGTCATTGAAAAAATCAGCCTCTTCTGATGAATCGTCGAATTATGGAACTCTTCCCTCTTTAATTGACACCAAGACTTCCAGAGTGCCGAAATGCTGACGTCGACATGGTTCAGAAATATGTGCGAAAAATAGTGAAAATATGACTTAATGCAACCGTCTCTCCTACCGGAAGGAATTACCACGTGCAACACATTGCATACTATTACATATTATTTTTATTATTAAGTGAAGGAAAGGGATTATTCAGAGAGGTGAAAATGCGATGTAATAGATTTTTCATTTGCCTCTCTCTGTATTTTAGATCGCAACTGCTGATCTATAATTATTTTAACAAACATGTCAGAAAAAATGAACCAGGTTTCGAACCCGCCATCTACAGCTATCCGGGCTGCGGCAATACCACCAGGCCATCACTGGTTACCGGCCTTCACTGCATTTTCACCTCTCTAATTATAGATCAGCAGTTGCGATCTAAAATACAGAGAGAGACAAATGAAAAATCTATTATTTTTATATTACATATTATCTGAACCAGAGTGACGGTACAGTTCGGCACTCTATTGGTGGAACCTGCATAAGGAAATCAACACAACAGACTCACCACTTTCTTCTGCGACTCTGTTGCTGAGTTGGACGTATCTTTCGAAATCTCTCCTCGCGGGGGCGCCTGCCACGTTTCTCCATCCCCACCACACCCTCAGTAATTCGTCAGGATCTCGACTCTCCGCCATGATCCGCTTCAGATCTTGAGAGAAGAGAGAACAACACAGAGAACAAGAATGAATAAGTAGATCAATGAATCAGTGGATTATTAAAGCCACGGGCTAACACTGACCACAGTTTAAAAAATGTGAGCTACATAATCCTCCATGCTCTAGTGTCTTTGATAATGTCGAAAAATGAAGCCCTGAAAAATTGTATTTCAAAATGATTATTTAGTGCTTTAAAAAAAGTGAAAATCGTAAGTTGACCAGAATCACCTCCCATTTCCTCCCATAGACTTACTGTGTATAGATCTAGGCTATTTTGTTTATTCAATTCATATCTTGCTAGTGGCAGCATAACTTTCCAAACTTTTGTATTACAGGGTGTTTATTTGTCCATTTGAACACATCTATGTATATAGCTCAGACATCAAAGTTTGACACTTTTTTTTAATTGAAGCTTCACACTGTTAGCATGTGTCTTTAAATTTCTCACTCGATAATTGAGCACATCATTTCAATGGCAAAACACAATCAGATAAATAATATGCAATAATGTTTTGTTTAAAACACAAATCCCGGGCACAAAGCTTCGATGAAAACTGTCAGTCCGGTAAATCAGCCATCTTGTGGAGTTTATCTTTTAACAATTTTGATATATCAGGGAGGAGCCATGAGTCTTAGTGAATATCAGAATTATACGAGACTTACTCCATGGGATGTTTGATTTATTGGACTAATTTCAGGTAACCACTCATCATTTAATTTTGATGACGATCGTTACCAGAATTATCTGCGTTCTTTTAAAATTGATCAGTTAGTCCATGTTCACGACAAAACAAATGTGTTTTTTTTTTCACTGATATTACTGCTGCTGCTACGACTACTACTTCTGCTACTACTACTAACACCACAACTACTAAACAACTTCTACTTCTTTTTCACGGTCTTCTTCTTCCTCCTCTTCTTCTCCTCCACCCGCGTCTCATTATGTTCTTGTTCTACTTATTCTTCTTGTTCTACTCCTCTCCTCCTCCCTTTTTCTACTCCTTCCTCCTCCTTTTTCTACTCCTTCCTCCTCCTTTTTCTACTCCTTCCTCCTCCTTTTTTCTACTCCTTCCTCCTCCTTTTTTCTACTCCTTCCTCCTCCTTTTTCTACTCCTTCCTCCTCCTTTTTCTACTCCTTCCTCCTCCTTTTTCTACTCCTTCCTCCTCCTTTTTTCTACTCCTTCCTCCTCCTTTTTTCTACTCCTTCCTCCTCCTTTTTTCTACTCCTTCCTCCTCCTTTTTTCTACTACTTCCTCCTCCTTTTTCTACTACTTCCTCCTCCTTCTTCTCCTTCTTCTCCTTCTTCTCCTTCTTCTCCTTCTTCTCTCTTCTCCTTCTCCTCCTTCTCGCTCCTCCTTCTCACTCCTCCTCTCATCCTGCCTTCTCGCTCCTTCTCCCCTTCTCCTCCTTCTCCCTCCTTCTTCTCCTTCTTCTCCTTCTTCTCCTTCTTCTCCTTCTACTCCTTCTACTCATTCTACTCCTTCTACTCCTTCTTCTCCTTCTACTCCTACTCCTTCTACTCCTTCTACTCCTTCTACTCCTTCTACTCCTTCTACTCCTTCTACTCATTCTACTCCTTCTCCTTCTCCTTCTTCTCCTTCTCCTTCTCCTTCTCCTTCTTCTCCTTCTCCTTCTCCTTCTCCTTCTTCTCCTTCTCCTTCTTCTTCTTCTCCTCCTCCCCCTAATTATTTCCCCTATTGCTCCCCTGATGTGTGACTTTTGAAAACAGGAATAATCCCCCAAAATGTTCCCGGGGGACTTGCTAACACCTTCACCACCTACTGTATAAATTACATTATTTTAAAATCATGTGTCGTAGAAAGATAAACGTCTCCATGGACTACGTGACATACTGCAATTCACTTCTTGTATCAAGATAGACCCACCAATTATCCTGACGTCTCTTCTGAAATCATTTCTATATAGTATTGTGACATTTTGACATCTTATCATGACAAATGTGACATGGGCTCCTGTCAGTGTAATCAAGATGTAAATGTTTCTCTTTTACGACCTGTACAAGATGAACGAGGTGACATAATGCTGTCGTCATCAGGTCTTAGCAAGAAATTGGGTTTGGGTCCACCCCCACCCTGAATTTCGTTGTTGCTGTTGTTGGTTTTGTTTGATGCTGGTATTTCTGGACTAGTTTTCCAAGGAAACATGAGAAGCTTTGTTGTTTATTGGTATTATTCGATAGGTCAGACAAAATATCCTATAACCCTAAACCCGCCCCTTTATGAAGCCCTGACTATGTCTATGTGTCTTGTCACGTATACGGATCCTCCGAGATCTCGAAAAGAAAGTACAAAAATATGTCTATTAGACAGGAACGTTATTCGGGCTGAATACATTCAGATAATTCCAAACTCATCTCATGTGGGCATTGTCGTCAGTGAATTATTTTCATAGAGGGCACCGTACCCATGATAGCTTTTATCCGGTAAACTCAATGAAACTTGAAGTCACTCGCCACGTTTACCTCGTTCGCCATTGCATAAAATGGTCGTGTGATAGGATTGGGCGAAGGGGAAGGGGGAGGGGGAGGGGGAGGGGGAGGGGGAGGGGGTCGGAACGTTCCAACACCTTGGCCTGGGGTTTCTCACATTGTCAACGTGATTTTGTTTCGCGAACCCAGGCAGGATCGGGAGGACAAAACAGCTTTGATTTTAATGTCGTCTTGTGATATCATGTCATGATAATTTCCACCATTCAAGACAAAAATAGAAAACCTTCACGAACTGGGATTTTGTAGTAATGGAATGCAATTAAGATCAGGCTGATTATCCATTGATTAATGTTTAATCCATTTTCATGACTTTTTTTTTAATATAGTGTGGAATATCAATCCCTAGAAATATTAAAATACATATATTTCGTAAATAATTTACAAGTTGATGAGGGTATATCTATCATTCCAAACATTAACCCGATTGAAAAGAGAAAGCTGTGCTACAAACTTTTTGTTCTTGCGCAAGTTTATGTACTGTTTCTTAGTTCAAAGTGGGCGGAATTAGCTAGAAATGAAAAGTATTTCAAAGATATTAGAACCATTTCTTGGGTAATTATAATATGACATTTACAGAACGCAAAATTACAGAAACCGCTAATCGTTGAAGAACTATTCGGTATAATACCCATGAAATTCAAGTTACCGAGTAGGCATGACAATTATTTTGATTTATTTCGAGTTTAGGTACTCTTCAAATTGATAATTTTATGATATCGTGCTTGATTCAACTTCAATCATTGATGGAGAGAAGGAACAAAATGATGCGAAATGAGACCGTCACCTAAAGTCTGGAAACAATTAACATGTGAACCACCTCGTTAACTGACAAATACCGTGATATGACCTTTACGTCAACCATAGATCTTCATCTTGTTATGACATTAAATTTGTGGTTTTCATAGTGAATCCAGATAACAATTTATAGCCAAAAAAGCAAATGTCAGATTTATGATAAACAAAATTTCATCGGTATTGTACTGACCCACAAGTCATCCACGTTCTCGTAAATTGAGAGGACATGAACCGCTTTAGTTCAAATTTAACAACAAGGGACGTAACGAGGACGTAACGAGATATTCGGCAAATAAACTCCTCAAAAAAAGTTTGGAAATCTGAGTTTGATCGGTCATATCTCCCGTTTCGTAGTAATAATCAATGCAAGCTTGGTATCATCGGAAAGATTATTTGATTTTCTTTACAATGACACCCTACTTGTTATGATTATGAAACCAGGGAAAGGGCGGTGTCTTAAAATGTGGTGTAAAGTGTAAATTGAAAAGCTGCAAAATGACCAATGTTCGGTAAAACAACAAATTTTAGTTGTTGTTGATAAGTGAGTTTTTCAATGTCTTTTGGTTGTTATGCACTCTTATGTGAACATTGACATGGATTGAAAGAAACACCTGAACAAGTAAGCAAATAACAACAACAAGTGAAACAACCAAATAAACAAACATGTATGCACATTTAAAAACTGGATATAAGGCATTTGATCTCACAGACATTTACTCTCAACACATTAACACAACACAGTGATAAAACAAGTATCAGGGGCTTGATTTGCATGGATTTTCATGTTTATCTTCCCATGGATCTTTGATTTCATCAATGTTTATTGATTTTAATAACATGATCAGAGTTCAGTATCGGGTGGAAGACCCACGAACCTGCACCACCGCCTGGCACCACTTCCACATGCTGTTGATGAGTTTTGTGATTCGTTGCTGTGGGTTGGTATCCCACTCGTCAATCAGTAATTGACGCAAACTTGCCAATGCCGTTGCATTTTTACTCTCTTCCGCACAGCCCGGCCAAGTTGATCCCACAAATGTTCAATGGGATTGAGGTTTGGGCTGCATGCAGGATAGTCCATTCTTGTGATACCCTC
>JZLH01S0280648.1:797-12528 GCA_001188425.1 Eucidaris tribuloides
GTGTGTGTGTGTGTGTGTGTGTGTGTGTGTGTGTGTGTGTGTGTGTGTGTGTGTGTGTGTCGTGTGTGTGTGTGTGTGTGTGTGTGTATGTATGTGTGTGTGTGTGTGTGTGGTTGTGTATGTGGTGTTTGTGTGTGTGTGTATGCGTGTCTATGTGCATGTCCCTATGTATGTCTGTGTATGTGTTGTTGTGTTGTGTGTGTTGTGTGTGTGTGTGTGTGTGTGTGTGTGTGTGTGTGTGTGTGTGTGTGTGTGTGTGTGTGTGTGTGTGTGTGTGTGTGTGTGTGTGTGTGTGTGTGTGTGTGTGTGACGCGTATAAGTGTACGTGAGTGCAGGGTTGTGTGAGTGCAATATTTTCTTTTTTTAAATCTCTTTCAAAAATTCACCCACTCCCCCTTTTAAACGGATTTTGTCATATGTTCATTTACATGGTCTCCTGATCGCTTTTGTCTCATAGCTTAATGCTTCCTGTTTGTGTTATTTGCCCCCTTTTCAGTCCACTCTATTCCTTCTTATAGACTTTCTACTGTTCTATTCCCCCGTTTCACCTTTTCTATTCTTTCCATCTTCTTTAGTAATAGTTTTGATCAACCCTCATACCTTTTCTTCCTGTTTGTTTTATTGTTCGTTCACCTTTTTTTAATCCAACTTTTCCCACTTCGCTGCACAACTCTAATCTGGCTTTTGTTTTTTTCTCTTTTGTTCCATTTTGATACTTCTAGTCTGTGTTGTCACATGTCTCTGAGCTTAACAGCTTCCCCCTATATGTCATGTTTGCGAGATGCCAGGCCCTTTCAGGATTTTAAGATTGTATTATTATGGTGATGATGGCTATTTTTATTATTATTTTCATTAGAGTTTGTCTTAATTCCATCATCAACTCTATGACTAATACCGCTACTACTTTTACTTCCTAGTTTGATTAATTTTAGAAATTTACCATGTTTTACCCCCTCCCCCCCCCAAAAAAAAATCTTATTTACAAAAACAATGCAATATCTGGCTAACATGCATAGATTTTATCCCAGCAAGCAAAATGTTATGGATATTATTTTTTTATCATTATTTTACAATGTAAAGGAGAAAACTAACCTGTACAGATCATTCCATCACCACTGTATCCTGTCCGACAAGCGCAGGAGAAACTACCATCTGTGTTTGTACAATTAGCATTTTTGTCGCACGGATTCATACTGCACTCATCAATGTCTGCAACAACAACAAAAAATGATCATAAATCCAAACAATAGTGTCATTTTATTCTTGTAACACACATTAAACATTTTCAGTCACTTGATAAAAAATGGCCCCGCTTTACACAGCCTCCCCTACCATTACACCATCGTTATTTTTCCTTCCTTCTCAGTACGGAAGGTGTCGCCATATAAGCTTACATTGTGGATCTTCTTTTTAAAAAAATAAAATCATGCCAAACTTTGATATCTGAGCTAAATAGTAGTGTTTAAATGAAGAAATAAACACCCTAGAATACAGACGATTTGAAAGTCATGCTGCCACTGGCCAAATATGCATGAATAAATAATTTCCACTCTGCCGGAGGATAAAATTGCCTAGATATACACACAGTAAGTCTACGAAAGGAAATGAGCAGGTGATTCCGGTCAACTTGAGTCTCACCTTTTTAGGAAACATTGTCAACACACTCTTCGCAAGAATTAAAATAGATAAAATAAAACCTTATCAACAACACATCGAGAACTACAGATAAATGACGTTGGTACAGCTTAGCGAGTATGAGAACCTACATGAACTTTAAGGAACGGTATTCGTTATTTCCAATGCATACTTAATAAAGGAGCAAAACTGACCTGTGCAAGCCATCCCATCACCGGTATATCCCGTCTGACAAGCGCAGGAGAAACCACCGTTTGTGTTGGTGCAATTAGCATTTGTATCACATGGATCCAAGCTGCACTCATCAATATCTGTAATGTGAAATTACATGATAACTTTAAACGACAGTATCATTAAACCTTGTCAGAAACGTGGCACATTTTAAACATGTCATTTATATTATGATATTATCCGGATTAATTGGATAAATACACCGTTATCACTTGCATTATTATGGTGCTTAGAATTAAAATTTAAGTTTATTCTATTTTATCTATCTATTCATGTATTCTATTTCATTGCGACCCAATGAGTTTGATTAAACATACACATATACTAATGATACAGTAAAGTTTACGAATTACAACCATAATCAACACCTTTTAGGTAAATTAATTCATGTTTTTTCTTATTACTGCCAATGTTAAATGTGACTGCAGACACTATATCTGACACCTCCCACTGCAATATTTTATTTTTTCTGGATTCATTCTGTTTATTCATTTGTTTTTATTTTTATGTTCACTGACAAAAAGCAAGAAGATGGGGCCTCAAAAGATAACACAATATATCCCCATCAAAATCAAAATTAATCAATCTAGAACTAACTGAGTAGGTCATGTATGAAAACACTGGTTTAATTGAGAGGATTGTATTTCTTCAGTTATTGATTGATTTTTATATTTATCCATTCATTTACTTTTGTTTCTATTCATCTATCTATTTATTCATTAAATTTCATTGCAACTCAAATAGTGAAATCATAACTTTTATCATTATTAATTGTACTTTTTTAATTAATGTTTTAACTACCTTTATTCTCAGTTTGATTAATTTTAGAAATTGACAATTTTTACCCGCAAGAACAAACAAAGTATTGAGGATATTATTTTTTTTTATTTACAATGTAAAGATTCGCTCACTGACCTGTACACATCATTCCATCACCGGTGTATCCAGTCTGACAAGCACAGGAGAAACTACCATTTGTGTTAGTGCAATCAGCATTTGAGTCGCATGGATTCATACTGCACTCATCAATGTCTGCAACAACAAAAATAATCATAAATCCAAACAATAGTGTAACTTTACTTTGTGACAAAGAGGACATTTTTACGTTCACTTTTAATCTGTGGCCCCACTTCGCAGTAGTCTCCTCTACCATCACATCATTTATATTCTGCCTTTCAGTACGGAAGGCGTCCCCATTAACAACACGCTTTCAGTAGGCGATGTTAAAATACTGCCTTCGGCAGTGAGGTAGGTCATTTAATGACAATTAAATTACTTCACATGTCCAGGAAACTCGAGTGTGTCAGTCGAGTATAATGGACCACGCATATATGAAAAGGTAATGGAAGGTTTAAGGTATATACATATATCGCCATGGTCTATACATTTTTTTGACATTGATCAGGCATCATTATATTCTAAAATGAATGCCAACTTGTCTATGAAGGCCATTTGAAGAGATTGTTAGCAAAACGAGTTAACTTCACTTTAGTACAAAAATGTATTTCCTTACCCGTCTTTGTACACACGCCTGTGGAAAATAAAGGTATAACCCGAGATATTTTGAAATTGCTTGTGAAATCTGGCTTCAAATATCATACTCTCACGATGTAGGTAGATGATAAATGTGTTGCTGTTATTAACTCAGTTTTGTTGTAAAACGGATTCAACCCTTTTTGCGATCAGGCTCATGTGCTCATGAAGACCACAATAATTGCTAAAAGATATGAACAGACTAATGTTCCTAACATAACTTGTCTTAGAATCTTCAACATTTGGTTTGTAAAAACAAGCTCTAAATGTGTTGTTTCTAGCTTAAATGTTTCAAGGTTAATAAATGGCCAGTGTTCTTTATAAAAAAGGCGTATTGGTAGTTGAAATATTGCATAAAATACATAACAATTTTAGAAAAGCCCATTCAAGAAGTTACGTTATGCAAAAGTAGACCTTGGTTAAGATAAATTGTCAACAAACATACTATTTGAAAGAATAAACATACAGAAAAAACTAGACAAAATCAAATCAAAGTTACACGTGTCAGTTAGAGATTCTATAACTTCAAGGAAGGGTAGTTATTCGTTATTTTTTTCTGTTACTTAACGGAGTAAAAACTATAACGGATCTTTCCGTCACCTGACAGCAGTGGGGAAACACAAGTCAGAAATACAAATGGCGTTGCGTAGAGCTTTGTGAGTATAAGTGATATATAAAGTATAATTATTTCAAATGTATTTCTTAAAGGCAGCCAAACTGACCTGCTACAGACAGCATTCCATCACGTATATTCCCGTCTGACAAGCGCAGAGGAAACCAGCCGTTTGTGTTGGTACAGATTAGCATTTCGTCACATAGATTCAATAAACTGCACTTCATCAATCATCGTAAGGAAATTTATAATAATCCAAAGAACAATTGTTAAAGGTATTGGCTAACATTTACCACAGTTCTAACATATCTGAGTACATGATTACCCCATGCTACCATTGTCTTTGATAAGGATCTAAATATGACGCCCTTAAAAAAAAGATTGGATTTCAAAAATGATTATTTAGTGCTTAAAAAGTGAAAATCGTAAGATTGATCGGACTTCACCTTGCCATTTTTGTCTCCATAGAACTTACTGTGTGACAACCTACGCTATTTAAACTCGCCCCGAGTTTTGTCTTCATTCATGCGATACACTTGCCATTGGCAGTTGTAACTTTCCAAACTTTTTCATTCTAGGGTGTTCACTTTGTCCATAATGAACACTAATATGTAGTTCCAGATATCAAATTTGACAATCTGTTTAAATTAAAGTCTTAGCAATGTTAGCCTATTACTTTAATGTAACGTTGTAAGGAAACATGACATTTTACAGTATGTCAGTAGTAATTGTTATCCCCATCAATACAATAATTGCACTATTACTTTATTATCATTATCATGATGATGATCTGAAATCATGAAATCTCAAACAAATCAAAATAATAAATTCTTGAATATTTTGTAAAGTACCATCCTTAATCTTCTTACATGTATGTAATTTGAAACGATATAAACACAACAAAAAAGTAACACCCCCTTTTTCAAACTACCATAACTTTTTACCGAAATAAGTTTTAGCCAAATTATTTGTCAGGAGTATTCCCACACTCATTGACTGACTTATGTATGAAAATGTGATTTTTCCGTCAAGCCATGCATGAGTGAGCATGCATTAAAGGAAAAAATGTCACTTTTCAAAAGTCACAAGGGTAATTTTTGGGAATTTATGCTGCAGGATTTTGACAAATTTTGTTTCTGGTGAATGATTAAGCGCTATCCATGTTATTAATCTATCGTTTGACCCCCTTACACCTCCCCTGGCACTTTTCGCATATTTTACGCTTCAATGAGCACAATTAAAAAATTTCCATATTTCTCAATTTGGAAATGTAAAATCCATTAAGTTTATTGCAAAAATTGAAATCTGATATTTTTCAGCAAAATGTATCTTTACATGTTGTACGAACATAAGAGGTTGAACCATGTCATGGTTGAGTGAGCACACTTTATAAACAAAGCAAAAAGTGCCATTATTTACCCTTATTTTGGCATAAGAGATGACTCCTGTGTCTTTTGAAAAGCGACGTTATTGCCTTTAATGCATGCTCACCCATGCATGGCTTGACGGATCATTCACATTTTCACACAGATGTTAGTCAATAAGTGTAGAAATACTCCTGCCAAATTATTTTGCTAAAACTCATTTCGTTAAAAAGTTATGGTTGTTTTAAAAAGGGGGTATTTACTTTTTTTGTTGTGTGTATATCGCGTGCCATCTATGATTTTTGTATCAATTGTTTTACTTAAATTGTGTGTGTATCTCAACTTTAAATACATATACATATTTGTAATTTGTTTACATGATGTGTTGTTTCACAGGGCCCCATCGAATATCAGCTTTGTCTGAATGGGCTACTCTGTTTTTAAATAATTATGCGTGATAAATAAATAAAGTAAACAAATATTATTATCATCATTATCACCTGTACTATTCTTACAGTATATAATACTTACACTAATTGTACTGCTTATACAGTTTGTTTAATTTTAGACATTTATCCGTTGCAACAAAACAAACTGTCTTTAAGAAAAAAAACAGTCCAATATCTGGCTAACATGGATATCCCAACAAGCATGGTGTTACGGGTTTTTATTGTTTATTTTCACTGTATCTAATAATAATGGCGTTATTTCACAATTCCAAACTCCACCGTGTCAGTCATATGACGGACCACGCACCTATAAAAGGGTAATGGGAGGGTAGAAAGTATATAAACATCGCCTCCGTGGTCAACAGACTTTTCGTGACATTAATCACATATCTATCTGATTCCAATCTGTCTAGGAATACTATTTGCTCACAAAGACCACAAAGAATTCGCTGAAAGATATGAATAGAATGATATTCCTAAACATAACTTATCACAGAATCTTTGACATGCAGTTTGTATTATTTAGGAGCTTGCCAGTGTTTCCAACAAAACCAATTTCTAATGAAAAGACATAATGAAAAATTGAAATATTTGCACATTCATGAGCTGAAGCGGCATTATGCAAATGTAAAATTTGGTCAACAAACATAACCTTTGAAAGAATAGGAAAGAAAAAAAATGAACAAAAACAAGTCAAAAGTACAGATTCGTGAGGTTGGTACAGCTTTTTTTATTTCGTTATTTTCAATGTGTACTTAAAGATTGGGCCCAGAATTTGCAAGTCCATTACTTGCCTTCATTATCGCTACCAAACGGTTTTAAAGTACTTACAAATGGTAAATTACTTACAAATGTATGTCATGAATTTGTTGTTTTGTGTGAAAAAACTAGTAACGATATGCTACCATAATGTTCTTTTTTTTCTGTGAGTTCAAATTTTGGTCAACTTGCGAAAAACAGTTTTGAGTACCCTTCGTATGAGCAGCGGAGCTCTGCGGTTAGTGGCTACAGGGTTGCCAGGTTTTCCGAATCTCAAACGCCAAATTACATGCCAAGTTCAGTGAAAAAAAAACCCGCCAAATTTGCATTTGATGCATTTTATGGGCAGCATAGCCTAGATGCGGTTTGCAATCAATTTATAACACTTTTGAAACCTCCGCTGCAGCCGAAATTTTGAATGACGCGGTTTACGCACATTCAGATTTTGCACGTGAGTTACGTGTGCACCGCTACTTTTGGATCACTGTGGCACATATTTCATTGATAACCCCGGGAAAATCGGGTTTATAATAAACAGACAAAAAAAACAAATACAAAAAAAAACCACACAAAAAAAAAAACACGCAAAATGTTGTGTTTTGGGCGTTAAAAATCGTCAAACTGATAACCCTGAGTGGCTGACTCTTATTATGTTCAAACTGCTGAACTCTGCGTGACCCACGGCTAGCGGCCGATCGGACAAATTCGGTAAAGCACGGGTCGACGCATGTCGGATAGGCTAGCAGTCGCTTTGAAAATTTTGAAGTTTACCCGTTCAGATTTTCACCTAAAATACATTATGAATAATTTTATCTGGCATTCATTTTGCCGTTTTTGGCATGTAAATCCTGAACCCAATCTTTAAAGGGAGAAGAAGCCAGCAACTAACAGGCATAAGTTAAGAAAAAAATGACATTGCTTGTATTGTGACAATTACGGTACATGGTGATAAAGACAGCCTAAATAAGGGGTACTGTGTAATACTCACCCTCAGGAAGGCCCTATAAATTAGTTGATTTGTGTTTATTGTACGTCTTTGCACGTTTTATCCCGGGATAAAACCTGCAGAAACAGCTATTGGGGGAGGAGCTTATCGATTCAAACAGTGCATACATTACCACGGCGCGACTAACACACGTCGGGTGGTATGCATCGGTCACGCATGATCAGCTTCAGACCTGTGCACGTGCAATCTGTTTGGTTGGCAAGAACTCATTTTTTTTCTTAACTTATGCCTGTTAGTTGCTGGCTCCTTCTCCCTTTAAAGGAGAAAACAAACCTGTGCAGGTCATCCCATCACCGGTATAACCCGTCTGACAAGCGCAGGAGAAACCACCATTCGTGTTGGTACAATTAGCGTTTCTGTCGCATGGATTCATACTGCACTCACCAATATCTATAACATTAATGTATATATGAGCCCAAACGATAGTGTCATTCAACCTTTCATATACTTGGTATATTTGCAACATTTCAATGACATGTATATTAAAATTGTTGTCATGGTCAATACTGTTACCATTATTATAAATTATTATTTAGACAGGGTGTGTCAGAGTCAAAAACATTTCTGGATGTTTGCAGGGCCGTAGCTACCGGGGGGAGGGGTTGGAGGGGTGTGACAACCCCCCCCCGTCCCATTACTTTGCATATTGTTGGTGAATATGAGTTGCCGTCGGGGGAAAAAATGAAAAAAATGGCGTAAGAAAAAAAAGAGAAGGAAGGAGAAAGAAAGAGGAGAAAAGGGAATAGAGGAAGAAAGGGAAAATGGAGAGTAAGAAGATAGAGAAAAGGAAAAGGGAAGAAGAGAAAAGAAAGGAGGAAAAAGAGGAGGAAAGAAAGAAAAAAAGAGGAAAGGAAAAAAGAGAAACTGAAAAGAACAAAAGGAAGAAAGGGAAAAGAAGAAAAGATTATTAGCGTAGCCAAGGGGAGGGGGAGCATGAGGGGGCAAGGGGGGCAATCGGCCCCAATAATGTATTTTCCGAGTTTTGTCGGTACATTTGAAATTTAATCGGTACATATAAATATATACATATATAAATATACCGACAAAATGTCTCAAGTACCGAAGAAAATAAGCCAAGAAGTGGCACTTTTTTTTAGGTGTAAAACCGCAAAAATTTTCAAACTCACTCGCATAATAACCAAGATTTTGTTGACGGTGCTTTGCCGGTAATTTGTCAGTCATATCATCATAACGTCACGTCGTCAGTAATAGAAAAGAGAATCACGTCATCTTGTATAGGTCTCAAGTACCGACAAAACTAAGCGGCACTTTTTGAAGCGTAAAAACGCAAAACTCGCTCGCTCTGCTCGCTCGCATAACGACCAAGGTATTGTTGACGGTGCTTTGTCGGTAATTTGTCAATCTTATTATCATAACGTCATGTCGTCAGTAATAGAATAGAGAACTACGTCATCTTGTGTCAACAAAATGTCCCAATAACCAACAAAATAATGCAATAAATTGAATTTTTTAATGTAAAAATGCGAAAATTTTCAAACTCGTTCGCTCCGCCCGCTCGCAAATTAACTCATACTTTATAAACGTCTGTTTTTTTTACCGACAAATTGTCAGTCATAATGGTATGGCATAAATAAAAAAGGGGAAATTTCATTGAATACTAAGATGTAACCAGTGAAAAACAGTGAAACCAGTGAAACTGTAATCACACCGGCATTGAAAAAAGGTTTCAGAAAAGCTATGTTTGTCAAACATATGACTTCTGTGTAGATTCAAAAAATAGAGGAAATTCAATCCAGAACTATAAAATAGAAAGTGTCTACTAATATTGGTATATTTGCCCCCTGACCATTTGTTAACCTGGCAAACACATTTTGTCGATACATATCTATGAGACAATACAATTTATATCCCCTGATACACGAGCGTTCCTGACGCTTGAAAACTGCATGATATTTAGGCGCTCGCTCGCTTCGCTCCCTCGTGCATAAAAAAAATGAACTTTCATAATAAATAATTGAATTCTGTTATCTCATCCTAAGTAGAAACCCCTCCGAGACCCTCCCCAATTCATCACAAAACAGTCTTTGCAACAACCTTTGCACAAAAATGCCAATTATGCATTCCTTCATCAAAAAATGGTCGCTGAAAACACACCTTTTCAAGAAAAAATGTCAAATTTTCTCACCCTCGGAAGGGGACCCCCACCCAGACCCTCCCCAGTTTATCGCCAATCAACAATTGCTAGACATTTTGCACGACAAAAAGAGAGGTCAATGATGCATTCCTTCATGAAATATGGCCGCTGAAACCAACCTTAATTTCAAAGCCAAAATGTCAATTTTCTCACCCTGGGAGGGGGTGCCCCTCTCAGACCGCTCCCCAATTTATCACAAAACAACATTCGACAACAACCTTTGCACAGAAATGCCAATTATTTATTCCTTCATGAAAAAATGGCCGCTGAAAACTCACCTTTTCAAAGCAAAAATTTCAAATTTTCCCATTCCCCTCCCACACCCTCCCCAATATACATGATAATTACTTGCACACAAAATGCCAATTATGCATTCCTTCAGCAAAAACGGGGGCTGAAAACAAATGTTTTCAAGGTAAAAATGTTAATTTTCTCACCCTGGGAGGGAAAACCCCTCCCAACCCTTTCAAATGGCAATGATGCATTCCAACATAGAAAATAGGGGCTGAAAACACACATTTTTAGTATATATTATGAGAAAGTTTTTTTTAGATGTGAATCTTATGCAAAACCAAAAGCGTTTTAGTAAATTTTAACTTTACTTTCAGGCCAATTTGTACCAAAATCCGAAAAATGTGAAAATTTGATAGTTTTGACCCAAAATGAGGGCTTTACATTTAGCAAATTTCCTCGCAATGGATATCATTGGACAGATATGACTGATATCTTTCATTTGACACCCATTATGTGAAAAACCACGTATCCGTTGAAGATTTATTATAGGAAAACCACTATAAGGTGGAATTATGTGGTTTTAGGGGTCATTGAAAGTTCAGTGACCTTGTGCAGGAAGACTTGACCTGCTGACATACTTTTTTTTGGGGGGGGGGAAATCTTGTAGTTTATATTGTGGGAAAGGTCTTGAGGTGTGAATCGTTTGCAAAACCCAAAGCGTTGTATTATTTTTTAACTTGAATTTCAGGCCATTTTTACTAAAATCTGAAAAAAAATGTGAAAATTTGAGAGTTTGGGCCCTAAATGAGGGCTTTAAATTTTTTCAAATTTGCTCACAATGGATATCATTGGGCATATGTTAGTGATATCTTTCATTTGACGTCCATTATGTGAAAAACTATGAATTCGTTTAAGATTTATTATAGGAAAACCAATATAAGAGGAAATTATGTGAATTTAGAGGTCATTGAACTTTCAATGACCTTGCACATTTATGGCTTGACCTGCCGACATACTTTTTGGTCATCTTTTAGTTTATATTATGGGAAAGTTTTTGAGGTGTAAATTGTATTAAAAACCAAATCCGTTTTATTAACTTATTAGTTTTATTTTAGGACAATTTGTACAAAAATCCGAAAAAAATTGAAAATTTTGAGTTTTTAGCCCAAAATGAGGATTTTAACATAATGAAATCTCATTACAATGGGTATCATTGGATAGATATTTTTAATATCTTTCATTAGACACCACTGACGTAAAAATTCAAATATCTGTTCAGGAAATATATGCAGAAAACTGGATATTTAGGTATTGGGGTCAAATTAGAGGTCATTGACCTCTGACGTCACATTCCACCACTCACGACACTCAAGAAATCACTTTTCAAATGTGTCAAGGGATGTTCTACCCAAATATCATAACAAGACACCTGGTCATTTTTGTCAAATAAATTCTGGCTATCTCTTGTACTAGATGTTTATACTAATCCAGTAAAAATCTTTGGTCAAGTTTGTTTAATTTAATTAGATCGAATTCGGAAATTGCCATCCCAAATTTCGGAAACTACATCAAACATGTAAGAGATGATAAAATAGACTTTCATGTAATTTCCAAAGAGGTTTTTTTGTAAATGTGTGTGTGTGTGTGTGTGTGTGTGTGTGTGTGTGTGTGTGTGTGTGTTGTGTGTGTGTGTGTGTGTGTGTGTGTGTGTGTGTGTGTGTGTGTGTGTGTGTGTGTGTGTGTGTGTGTGTG
>JZLH01S0280670.1:6976-19585 GCA_001188425.1 Eucidaris tribuloides
CAGCATAAGTAGTCAAAGGTCAAATGTTAAGATACTAGGGCGTGCCTTGTTTTTATAAAACGGATGTTAGAATTTAATTTAACTTGGCAAAATCAGCTATATGGCAAGGGATGCAAAGTTTTCCAACTGGTTCATTTGGCTATGTTGGTGCCTATAGATATCAGGTTCCAAGGGCCAAAACTATATGTAACTGATGTTTTTTATATGGCACCATAGAGAGGTTACGAGACCTCAGGTGAGCGTCGTGCCCCCAGGGCTCTTGTCCTATCAAGCAAGCAATCTTCAAGGGCCAAGGTTTGTGTACATGTGTATTATATCCTTCATCCAGGATTTCAGTTGAAGCTATCACTATCACATAGTTTCAGCAGAGAGATGATACATGGCCACAGTTCAATTTGGTCATCAAAATTCCAATTCCTAAACAAGTGTGAATTTCCAAACTTTGATGGAATAAATCATCCTGAAATTGATATGATTTTTATGCCTCCGCAACGAAGTTGCCGGAGGGCGGAGGCATTATGTTTTCGGGTTGTCGTCCGTCCGTCCGTCCGTCCGTCCGTCGTCTACCGATCTCGTTACCGCGATAACTTGAGAACCCCAATCGGATTTTGATGTAACTAGGACCAAGTATGTACTATGAGCCACCAATGAACTGATTAGATTTTGGAGCTGAAAGGTCAAAGGTCAAAGGTCGGGCCTTAAATATGTCTGATTTGGGTTCGTTACCGCGATAACTTGAGAGTGGCTAGTCGGATTGTCATATAACTTGGGTGAAGTATGTATTATGGCCACCAATGAACTGATTAGATTTTGGAGTTCAAAGGTCAAAAGGTCAAAGGTCACGGGCCTAAAATATGTCTGATATGGGCTCGTTACCGCGATAACTTGAGAACGCCCAGTTGAATTCTCATGTAACTTGGGTGAAGTATGTATTATGAGCCACAATGAACTCATTAGATTTTGGAGCTGAAAGGTCAAAGGTCACCGGGCCTAAAATATGTCTGATATGGGCTCGTTACCGCGATAATTGAGAACGCCCAGTTGAATTATAATACGCTTGTAAAAAGGACACTGAATAGGGCGTTAAGGCTTTGAACAAAATACATTTTGCTCAATATCTCCAAAACACCAAAATGTCTAAATGCCCTTTTGTCATGGGGGTTAGTATAGTTATTTTAGCCAATTGATTAAACCAGTTACCTCACAGATTCTGTATGTAATTCCCATAGGAATAACACTTGGTAGGTACATATATATACATGTACATCCTGTTCCTGCACAAATAAAGAAAGAAAGAAAGAAAGAAATTGTCACCCATTGCTATAACTTTCCATAGACAGTTAAAATATTGAGAAAGCACTAAACATGTAATTGAAAATATGGAGACTGACTAAAATTCAGTGTTCTAGCAACTGAGTATGAGGAAAAGGTCAAATAGTAACTGACCCAGTTTGAGGTATTACAAAAATGTAATCATCATGTCTCTCATAAACTTTCAATTTTCATCATTGTGTCCTTTTTACAAAGTAAATTACTGAATTATACGTGCATGTTAACTGGAGCCTCTGATTGGCCAAGCTGTTGATAAAAATTATGTTTTACATGAAGAATTTGATTTAAATTTGGAGGAAAAAGTTTCAATTTTCACAGTGATGAGAAATGGGTTCATCTTGACAGTAATACATATTATAAGCACCGAGGAATTGAGAGGGTAACCTTAATAAACTATAAAAAGGTGAAAAAGGAGTGAGTTAAAAGGAAGTGTAGGAGTGTACAATTAATTGCAGTATCAATGTACACGTACCATCATAACTTCTTTCCTGTCCTACCCAATTTACTGTATTACAGACATAGATTATGAATATATGTCGTCGCTCTTCTTCTTCTTCTTCTTCTCTTCTTCTTCTTCTTCTTCTCCTATCTCTTCTTCTTCTTCTTCTCTTTCTTCTGCTTCTTCTTCTCTTCTCTCTTCTCCTTCTCTCCTCCTCCCCCTCCTTCCTCCTCCTCCTTCTTCTTCTTCTTCTTCTTCTTCTTCTTCTTTTGTTTATTCCCTACTACTACTACTACTACTACTACTAACTACTACTACTACTACTACTGCAATGATGATGACTACTACTTCTACTAATACTGCAACGATGATGAACTACTATACTAACTACTACTACTACACTACTACTACTACTACAACTACTACTATGACTACTACTACCAATACTGCTACTACTTGTACTACTATCATTTTCAATTGTGGATATAAGAGCCAATATCTGTCATTCATTTTATATTTCCTCCCATTTTTTTCGTATATTTATCAAGTTACCACCTCTCATCAAAGTACAACACTTAGAGGATTTGCCAATGAGGGTGACCACTTAAAAGAGTTCCAATCTGGCCTTTTGTAGCAGAGGTCTATTGATTGGCATCTGTTTAGATCTCAAACCTGATATATTGGGGTCAGGATTGAGAAGACGAGAAAATGGAGAAATTAAATTATTGATCCATCCCCCTTGTACGTACACTGTAAAGATGCTCGTTGAGTGCGTAGCATTCAGTTAAAGGGAACCAACAAACTGAGATACATTTTGAGGAAATGACAAATGAGATCCTTGAAAATATTTTGCTTCATTTTATTTTGTTCTGTTTATTTTCTTTGCTCTAATTTCATCTTATTTATTTGGATATTTAATGGTATTATCCATGTGTTTTAATGAACTGTATTGTCAGATTTTGATAAATTGATTGATTGATTTTTTTTCCCGTTATCTATTTACTTTTATTATTTGATTTTGGGGTGGGGAAAGCCGAGACCTACATAGTATGAAACAAAGATTTCGTTTTTGTGTATACGTAGGTATCATTGAGACAGATTTATGACTTAAAGATTAGTGGCATGATTTGGAACACTTGAAAATGCCTCAAGAACCAAATGAGTTGAAATATATAGCAACTAGTGTTGCACGACTAAGTCGCCAAAAGTCGGAGTCGTGACTATCTTCAAGGAGTCGTGACTCCGACTTTAAGAATGCAAGAGTCGATTCTCTTGATCACTGTGAAAACATCAATGACAATTAACATTGCAGTCTTTTCACTTCATTGTTGTGAAAAATCATGGCCAGTTCAGTTTAAGTAGAGACATATATGGGGTATATATTCATGTTGTTGAACTGAAATCATTGAAGGAGGACACTGAACAGACACTGTATAGGCTGTAGTGTGATTCTTTTTACCCATTGATCATGCCGACAGACCCAAACACCGAGAGTCGCCAAATAGTCGGAGTCGCGACTTTTGATGGGCGACTAGTCGACTCCAAAAAATCCTGGAGTCGTGCAACACTACAACATTTTCACAGGAGAATCCTTGCATAGTTTACTTGATTCTAGAGTAGTTTCAACCCAAGTTGAGGACTACCCCCAATCATGTCATTTACCTTTAAGACTACTTCTACATGTAGTTTCAGGTTGTTGGGTATTTCCAATAATTTTAAACATTTTCCACCCTACTGTAGCACTCACCACAGACTGCAGTTAAAGTTTATCATGATGGGGTACATGTGGGTCAGGATACATTTGTGTTATAACAACCGTCACACCATCCGTGCAATTACTCCCCGCACTTATTGTAATGGAAATGTGAACCATTTAGCTATGTATATCTGGAACATTCTTTTCTAGGATTTCATCTTCTCAGTTCAGAGTGAGCAATCATGCAAGGAATAGACTTAACATGATGGGTACCATTACATGTACATATGTGTACTTTAGCAAAAAAAATATATATACATGTATTTAGTTTGAGTGCTTTATGTTTCATCTGAAGAGGCCTTATTGTTTTGTACACAGTTTTGGGTTTTATTTATTTCTTTTGATTATTTTCTTCTTTTTTTTTCTTCATCATCATCATCTTCTCCTTGCCCTTGATTACTCTTTACTGCTATGTTGTTATGAATGCCTGGGGCTCTATGCACATTGGAAAGCACTGCCAGAGAAGGCTTTCTTTTGTATGAACCTAACAAAAGCAATTTACGCAATTCTCCATTATTTATAGAATGGCTGCACTGAAATGCCTCACCAAAATTCCTATTCAGTTTCCAAACATCTGCGGTTTCACAAAAGCATTGTGACTGCATAGGTTGTCAAGTACTCCCAAGTTTGCGAACGAGGATAAGACGGAATGACATTCCAGCCACGTAATTTACTTTTGTACACTGTGAACGTACGCTGTTAAAACGTACTTGTTCACGACATTATAAATAACCGTCATAACTAATAAATTTTCTCAAAAACGCGCACATGATATTATGATAGCAAACTGGATTTGTGGGTTTAGTAATGTTTCAATAATCATCCTTAGGGGTTTGTAAAATACCACGGATGGGACTACGGAAAATCACGAAAAATGGCCTTGCCCTACAGTCCAAATGAAGAAAATAAATATTCTTTGCAAAGAAATGTGGGTTTCCATTCCCTCCACGGTGATCCAAGTGAAAATCACCATAATGCAGTACCAGCAGTAAGCTTATTGGGGGTTAGTGCAGGTGTACTGGTCATCAATGCATGAAGGATTCATACATGTACAGTATTTTGTATCAGAAAACAAGGACAGCTGAAAGAATGCATGGTTTTCTTTTGAATTGCAAACAACGTCTCCCCTGATAAAGATCATTATTTGATAAATTATGAATTTTAGTTTCCATGGTAACATCACTGCAATGTAAATCCCTCCTGAATACAAATACTAAGCTTGCTCCAGATGGTTTCTTTTTCTCCCTTGAAATCTGGGACTATGGGTTTAGGATTTTGATGAAATAATACACAAAACAGTTTGCTGGAACTGTGGCTGTAAAGGGATTTTATAGAATCTTTAAGCACCTGTGTTGTTTTATCTCTTCATTCCCATTACTTTACCTGAATGATTTACTTGTTTCTGAAAGCCTACAGAAACTACAGGCACCCAATCCAAGCTGTTAGCACTTTTGCCATTGGAAATCTAAAATTGATTACATGAGCCTGGGTATGAACAGAGATGTGACTTGTTCATCAAGGACCCAATTCAAGCTTTCAGCTCTTTTACCATTGAGAATCTTAAATTGAGGACCATTGTACTGAATTCATTGATCTCTAACAACTACAAGTGAAGGATAACAATTTCCATTACCAACACCAAATTAAAAAATAAAAGGGGAATTAACAGCTTAGAAGTACTCCAATAAGGTAACAATGTCTAGTATCAAACTGTAATGTCAAAAATTTCTGCTGTAAAAATTTTCATGGTCAAACACAAGTGTACAATTTCTGACAAGAACAGATTAACAGCCAAGTTTGTTCACTTTGTTGTATGGCGTCGTCGACAGGCCTTCTGTCGAAAAAGCTTGTCGAGATAATAGTATTCTGAAAGACGATATGTTGACAGAGATTTTATCTTACCGACAACAACACACAGGGTATCAAAGTAATAAATCAGGACCTAACAATGTCATCTCCGCAGGCAGTCACTTCTCAAAGCAAGCATTTTTTGTCTTTCTCACACTTGCAGAAGGTTATAGAAACTGAGAACCATTGTTCTGAGTGTAATCTACACCATAAGAATCTTGGTTCCCCGGAAATTGTCAATGTGGTCAAGCCCTGGCATGCAGTGAGCCAGGCAATTGAAAGTTCAAAGTTTAAAATTCCACAAGCTGCTTTCAATAGCGATGTCAGTCATCATTGGGGCCCCCTGGCAGGCTAATTATCCCCTGAAGTATGTAGCCACAACCTGTGTATTTAAACATGTATAGGTATGGTGGTGTAAGACTGTCTTATGAATTCAATGTCCCAATTTATCTGACCATTGTTTTGTCGACAGCTGTGTCTGTCGGCTAAATATTTGAGGAGACATGTCAAAAGAGAAATTTCTATTCGACGACGGCACTACTTGTTGTGTAGCTTTGTATGGATTCAAAGCTTGATTCTCCCCAAGTAAATTGAAGAAAATCCTTCCAGCCAGGATACACCCTCTAGCCAATGTGTACGTGTAGATCTTGAGGTGCACTGTATTTCTGACTTCTTCCAATTATGTCACTTGTCTTTAAAGGGAGAAGGCGCGAGCAACTAACAGGCATAAGTTAAGAATAAAAATGACATTGTGAGTATTGTGAGAATTATGGTACATGGTAACAAAGACAGCCTAAATAAGGGGTACTGTGTGATACTCACCCTCATCAAGGCCCTATAAATTAGTTAATTTGTATTTATTTTACATCTTTGTAAGTTTTACCCTAAGACAAAACTTGCAGAAACAGCTATAGGGGGAGGAGCTTATCAATTCAAACAGTGCATACATTACCACGGTGCGGCTAACACACGTCGTGTGGCATGCATTGGTCACACATGGTCAGCTCCCTGCGGTGCACGTGCAATCTGATTGGTTGTCAAGAACTCAAATATTTTCTTAACTTATGCCTGTTAGTTGCTGGCGCCTTGTCCCTTTAAATGTGTGGGTATGATGGATGTTGAGGTTTTGTGTAGTCGCCATGGTTGGAGATTTCCTCTTCCAGAGATTAACATACATTATGCAGGAGGATTTACATGTTTTTGATGTGAAACTGTGACAAAGGTAGCCAGAGGTTTGTAATGGTCTTGTCTTCATTACTAATTGATATACAGTATGTTAGATGTTGTGGATGAACTTGGGTGTATTTTTTCTTTCTTTCTTTCTTTCTTTCTTTTTTTGGAGTGTGTGGTTTCGCCGGAAACTTGTTTGCCAAATCAATTGCACTAATGGTCTGTAATTCATTTGATAGTCGTTATCATGCCTGGAGAAATTATTCTAGAAATGGTAAGAAATGTGTTACTCTATGTCTCTATCAGGTTGTTATTTTTGTAAAATATATTCTTTTTTTTTGTCGCAACGTTGTGCGTGTCTGTGGATACTAAAAGCTAGCGGCATAAAATGACAATTCCAGCTTGAAGAATAATCATAATCAATCAACGATTATCTACACAAGAGGCGGAAGAATATCATGTGTCATTTTCATTGTGCTTCAAAGGATTCCATATTTGGAAATGTTGTTATTGAGAGTATCATCTCTGGTGTGACCACTTCCTTTATTCGCTTAATTGTGAAAACTTACAAATGCAGGGAGGACACCTGTATTTAGATACTGTAGCCATGATCGCTTTTCATGTTCTCATTCTAAAATACCTGCATCGTGATCACCTCGTCACTAACCCAACGACCATCAGCCTGTCACATGGTTACTAACGCACGTCGACGTGCCGCACGGAGTGAAACCGGAATGATAAGAGAATGAGATATGCCCCTACTAATGCATGCGTCAATTAATGATAAACCGTGATGGAGTTATTGTGCGCCGGCCACATTGGAAGCAGTCGTGATGGATCTGATGCTCCGATGTTATGCAGCCGTTTGAGCTTTGGGGAGATCACGTCGTTAATTTTGGGTGATTTTACCAGAGATTTGTAACTCATCAGGAATCATGTTTCCAACCTCAAAGTGCTCGTGGATGTCCTAGAGTGAGACCTACGAACTAATTCTTTCTTGGAAATAATCGCTCATTTATGAATTATTGAGTCCATCAGACTGTCACCATGCAGCGTTTGAAAATCGAAGGTAAACCAAGAGGCCGATCAAAGAGTCACGCGCTAGCAGGTAAGTTGTGCTGTGGATTTTTGTTGCCCCCATCTGTTCTATTCCTCCGCCCCCACTCCCTCTAAATGGTGCATTCCATGTGTAACCGCTTCAGTAGATTAACTGGGTGACTCCATTACACAATTGGGGACAATACATAATTAGTGAATGAAAATTTAGTTAAATGTGTTGTCAAATTTGATTATACAAGTTATTTTCTCTGTATTTCATCACAATTTGCAGTAGATGCATTATAAATGGATACAACTGTTGTAAAAATTGCACAAAAATGTTTATCAGCTTTGTTTACTCGATACGATTTGTACAAAAATGTCTGGGGGTTGGGGGTTATTCCAACTGACCATGCTGTAACATTTTTGCATTTGGTTCCTCCCCCCCCCCCACTTTAAAACTGCGAAAAAAGATATAGATTTGTAGATAAAAATAAAGAAGAGAAAAATGAAGAAAAGGTTACTAGCTTCTTTGGGCACTATTTCAACAACAACATTAATTCATTAACTCCTTGGAGATGGTAGACTTACTTGTATACTCAAGCCCAATGCCTAGGGAAGCCTAGAAATTATATTAAACTGTTCAGTCAAACATTGGATAGGCCTAAATGATAGGAATATCACCTTATTCCATGAACTCCACATGGTTTCGCCAGTATAAATGAAGAATCTTTGCAAGAAATCATAAATTTATGGATTTATTATCCCTGAATGGAAAACCATATGAAAATTGTGTCATCCCTATAATACATTATTGTGAAACGAGAGATTCTCTTGTTTCATAATAATGTAATATATATACATCCAGCCCAAGGGGTTAAGAAAGTATAAAAACAAATCTGTAGCCTGAAGGGGAGTTTAGGCCCAGGGAGCCCCCATCCCCCACTCATCTATGCCACTGACCTCTTCCCCCTTCAGCCTCTCCTTCCCCTCTCCTCCCCTCCTCCCTTCCCTCTTTGCCATTCCCCTCCCCTCCCCTCCTCCCTTCCCCCTTTGCCATTCCCCTCCCCCTCCACTTCAACCCTCCCCCTCCACTTCGACCCTCCCCTCCCCTTCCCCCTTCACCCTGCCTTTCCCTTCCCCTTCCCCCTCCACATCCTTTCCTTCCCTCCCTTCCCCCCTTTCCCTCCTCCCCTCCCTCCACCCTCCTTTCCCTTCCCCTTACCCTCCCTTCTACTCCTCCACTTTGACCCCCTCCCTCACTTTGGACCCTTGCCGCCCCTTTCTGCCTTTCCCTTCTTTACTCCTCCTCCCTCCCTCCCCCTCCCCTCCCCTCCCTCCCCTCCCCTCCCCCAAAACCTCTTCTGAGCGAAATGGCGTAGTCATAGCAAGTCATTTCTCTGAGTTGGCTTGCTTGTCATGTAGTAAATCAATATGTCCAGGCAATATGATATGAACTCGTAAGATACAGGGAGAGAGGTCACCATTTGTTTCAAGTTAGCCAGGACTCCCAAGGGATATGGGAAAAAGGATGTGCAAATTAAAGCTGTCAGTTTGAGACTTAAAGTAGGCATATCTCTTTTTTTTTTTAGAGTGGATCATATTTTTGTAGATTTATATTTACAATAAACACAAATTATATGTGAATGTATGGATAAATGGTTTAATAAGAGAGATAGAAACTGGAGTAGTACTGCTTTATCATAACCAGGGCTTGACACAAGCACTTGCCCCATTGGGCAAGTACAATTTTGATCATGAAATGAGCAAAACATGTTCAAAAAGTTACAAAACGAACAAAATATGTCTAAAACTTTGTATTTACTTAACATACTAAATTTCATCATTATTTTTTTTCCTTGTATGACTCTTTAAATTCATAAATCACACCTTTGGCAATCCCCAGAAACAAACACCCCATGATATAAGGCAAATATTAGTTAAAATTAGGGGAAATCATTTTTGATTTTTATTATCATTTATTTTCGGGCAAGTAAAAATCTGAAGGCGATAATTTCACTGGCCCAAAGGGCAAGTAGGAAAAAATGTTAGTGTGGAGCCCTGTCATAACATAATAGTTATAGGGCAGTGACGTGATTGGGAGACGTCAAAAAATGCCACGGGAACCAAACAAGTTGAAACAAATACCAATACATGTTTATATGCACTGACTAGAGTGTATACCTGGGCTGAAAGCATTTGTCTTGAATTTGTTTACTTCAGGAGAAACAAGCATTAATCTGTCAGTATTGATGAAATCTCTGGTCCTGATAGAAATTGCTCCCATGGAAAGCTATGCAACAAATTTCACCATCGCACCATTTTCTTGTGATAATTGTACAACTAAGAGGGAAGGCGTATGATTATGAATTTTTCACAGAAAAAACTTTAAACAGTAAATTTGATTCAGAGAGACTTCTTTCAATCATGCCTCTTCCCTTTAATGATCAGTGTCAGATGGTGTTCCTAAGATACATATCTTTGTTCATTGAGTGGATGGTATACATGTACATGTGGCAGCTTGTAGGTGATGTCATCAGTAAAGAAGCCAGCGGCTAAAACAGTAACTGACTAATTTAATACTCAAAGCCCATGACCATGGCAATGACGATGTGCGGTTAGCTGATCGCTCAACCCGCAATTATATACATATGGTGCATACTCATCTATACTTGGAAACGGAGTCACTCGAAATAGGTCTCCAGCAGTTTTGGGATTGCGGCGGAAGTTGACGTAGCAGAGCTAGATTAGCTCCACGTCAACTTTTCGGGAGGAACAAACAACTTACACACAGCCTGTAGTTATACGCATACTGTACATGTACTGAGTGTGTGATTGCAAACAACGTGTTTCCCCTCTTACAGAGCGTACATCGGCACGATCGACTCATTCGTGCTTTCAACACTTGAATCGACGGTAGACCGTGACGGGAAAACAATTAACGCTTCTTGTTGTGGACAGTGGAACGCATCTTTCCTCGAATTCCTGAAAGGACTGCCACGTGCCACTTGGACTGTAGCCTGGCGTTATAATTCGGCACGTGATGACCTGTTTATTAGTTCTGCAGAACTTCGTGCAGTAGTGTCTTTTCTCCTGATGGTGTTACCTGCTATAGCAGTTCAGTCTTAGTGGTATTGTTGTTCATTGTGCTTTACCTATTTTCTGGGATACATTGAGGTATATGTTTGATTCTTTGTACCAAAGTGGAATATTATCTTCAATATTATCTTTATCTTAGTACTAGGGTAAAAACAACAACAAAAAAAACAGTAGGAATGATAAAGAAGAGACTGCTTTCAGTGAGGTACAAGTAAATGCACAGGTTATCAAAAAAACAATATTACAGATAATTATTTATGTTTTAGATTATGAGCTGCTGAGCATAATATCAAAACTAAATAACTTGTTTCATATACATGTATTACTACCAGTATGTTTGCCACTGGTTCTCTTTTACTGTAGTGATGTTGTTTCAGGCTGATTCGTTTAACCCCCCCCCCCCAAAAAAAAGGAGAATTAAATAAATAAGAAGAAACAAAAATAAATAAATAAGCCTTTAAAACTGTGTTCTTTTTGCACACCCAGAAGTGAATTTATTAAGGAAGGAGTTGTAATTAATTTGTTATATTGAGATTCAAATAAATTCACCTTTCACAATGCCTGAGCCAGAAAAGTACTGAAAGTGAGGACTTTAGTACTACTAGTGCCTGTGTATGTACTTGAGTATAAACAATATCTGTTGTTTTATTAAATTTGAATTTTATATTACGGCTACATATACCTTATAACTAATTATCTTTACAAAGTGTGTATAATTATAAAATGGTTTACAGTATAAATGTATGTATAGGCCTATTTCTCAATTACTGTACAACTTATTAAAGGGAAATTCCAGGTTAATATCAAAACATTGTGAAAAAAGGAAGAAAGATCAGAAAAAAAAATCATTTGACATTCAAGAATAATCATCGCAAGCTCTGCTCAAAAACTTTGATGAAAAAAACGTCTCTAGATTGAACATGGTTTACCTTATTTGGGAAACATGTCAAAGGTGCTCTTTGAACATGTATGAACATACATGTACATGTATGAACATACATGTACATGTATGAACATACATGTACATGTAGGGCCCTACTTGCTGTACAGATATGTTAACCCATATCTGCTGATGGCGTACATGTATTACTATGTAAAACAGAGTAGGAATTAATTTCTATTTTTTAAGGACAATTTTTATTAGAGCCTTGGGGCTATTTTTGATTTTTTTTTTTTTTCGGGGGGGGGCTATTTTTCTACCACTGGGGCTACTTTTCATTGCATATCAGAATTTGAAGAATGCAATGAAAGATTGTCGATGCTTTAGCTGGAGCTTCATCCATAAAAGCAACCATTTATTTCATTTTTGTTTCAATGGCATAATAAAAATAAAATGTCAAATATTTTGTGGCAAATCTGAGGGCGATTCTAAACGAAATGGTCGCCCCAAAAAATAGGGTTTTGGGGATTTTAGGGGGCGATTTGGGCTTTGTCAAGGGCCAAATCACCCATCGCCCTGGGTTATTTCCTACGCTGATGTAAAACTCTCTATATTCTGGGCCATAAAGCAAACATTCAACCAGCCTATCATACAGTCGAGCATTGTTATACTAAAATGTATTCACTAGAATTGGCAAATAATGTACCAATGTGAAGTACAGATTATAATTTGTAACTTTAACAAACACTTCATCGATTTTGTGGGTAAATTAAATTCAAAACATATGTATAACAGATTCTACGGGATTTCCCGTAGTTCGGAGAAAGCAACATTTAAAAGTACATTTGTACATTTAGGAGATTGTGTCAGAGAAAATGAATACTGAGTAACATTTTGTTAAAAAAAAAAAATGAAGGCTAGGCACATCAAAACAGTGTTTCTGTTTTGTGACGATTTATCAGGATTGTAAATATTTTCAAAAAATCAGTGACTCAAATCAAATGTGGTTAATTTTGCTTGAAACATCTTATTATTTTACCGCTTTCT
>JZLH01S0280670.1:26991-38001 GCA_001188425.1 Eucidaris tribuloides
AACAGAGGAGATCTTATTTACTATCAATCATGACATAGCATATACAAGGCAAACAAAATGTCTGAGGTACCTGTAATGTTAAATTCTGTTGTTAGTCTCTGTTCTGTGTGTTGTCTGTCAAAGAGATGGTATGTAGTGTTGCACGACTAAGTCGCGAAAAGTCGTAGTCGCGACTATGTGTAGTAGTCGCGACTCACCGACTATCGGAAGCGCAATTAGTCGATCTTTTTATCATACATGTTTAATTTGTATTAAAAACTGAGTCAAGAAGACGTAAAAATTGAACAGAACTAGCAATCATTTATCTTACGATTTTTGTGGCAGACAAGAACCCTATCTCTCTTTGATCGTAAATCAAAGCAGACTGCCAAAAATGTACTTCGAATCAGCCTAATAATCGTGCCAATGCTCATCTGCATACAATGTAGTGTGTGGCCGTATAACGTTGGCACGTCACCTGCGACTCCCGACTCCGCGACAACCTCATGCCCGGCACACCTGGCACACCATCTTGACACACCTAATACCCCTTTCATATTGACAGCCGAAGTGGAAGTTAGTCCCGGAGTCCAGGAGGCAGTTACTCTCGACTTTGGAGGGGCAATAATGAAAATTCCTGGGATTATTTCGGTCGGCGGATTCAAAGCGGGAGTACTCCAACCCACTTCGAGAAGAGGTTAGCCGGCGTGAGATAACTGCCGGCACGGAAGTGCCAGTTACGGCGCACTTACTCTCGGTAAATCTGCGCGCGTGTTTACATTCGCGTGTCCAACGTCAGCAAGCGAGTTTCAAGTAGTTGGGAGTTTAATTCCTGGTTTGATTTTGTTTTTGTAGCGTGTTCGAACATCGTTTGGTTCAAGATTTTTTTTTGAGCTTAAGTTGTTCTTCGGATTTTTCAGCGAAAGTATCCGAAATGCGTGATTATCAATACCGTAACCATAGAACTTATCTAACTCCAAACACAAGTTCGTGAACTGATGGTAATTGTGAGTCAATCCCCGTATTTTCAGTCGTGTTTTTGTACTCGGCATCAGCACATCCTCTGGCAAAGCTCGATGTCAAACTATTAAGCAGTCAAGTATGCCTAGGCCTATTTAGAGCTAATAAAGCGAATGATTGCGAGAATTTGAGCGAAATGTTCGGCCATTCATATAATGGCGCGACAACTCGCAATGTTAAGCCATGGAAAACGACTTGCGCGATACACCGCTGTGGTGCTTGCCAATATGAAACGGGGGTGTATAAGTCGGTCCGCGAGTAGTCAAAGCGGGATCAACTCAACCCGGAGTTACTCCGGAGTAACTCCACTTCGCCTTCACTATGAAGGGTATTTGAACGTTGAACACCGATAGTACGACTAATACATGTAGTCGAGTCGTTACTATTGGTTGGCGACTAAGTCGACTCAGTCTAAAATGCTGAAAGTCCGTGGCAACATAATGGTATGCCACTGTGTATGATTGTATCCACCACAGAAGTAAACACACAGGTAGCTACTATAATTCAGACCAGGTCCTGTGAGAATGTAGAGAGTGAGTCAAAAATAAGGACACGCAAAATTTAGTCCAATCATTTCTTAAACTCAATGGGAATATTCAAAAACTGATCAGGGAGTGATCAACATAAGCATTTTACCTTCATGGTAGTGGATTGGTCATTCACATTAGGTCACATGGATGACTGGCGTCAGCAACATGGGCAAAGATTATGTCGCGCACCTTCGCGCGGGATGACTGCCGCAACAACCTATTTGTTAAATCATCGTTTAAAAATTATTCTATTTTTTGTCCAAGGCTGGTGTGGTTTGTGCTGAGCCATGATGTCATTGGCAGAGCATTCAACAAAGCAACGTGCAGTCATGCATCGCCACACATTGGCAATACTCAATAACTTACCAAAATTGGACGAAAACATTGTATTGCTGATGTGCTGACGTCTTTGTGGAGCAGAAAATATGAATAGCAACTATTTTTTATTTTTATTTTATTTACATTATTTATTCATTTTTTCTTTTTGCATTTATTTATTTTATTTATATATACATGTATATAAATATTATATATATAATATTTATTTATTTACTCATTTAATTTATTATGTTATTTATTTAATTCATTATTTTTTATTTATACATTTTCATTTCTTATTTTTTATTTATTTTGTTTTGTTCATTTATTTATTCATCTTTTTTCTTTAATCTTTCTATTTTATTTTATATATAAATATATTTATCTATTTACTCATTTTTTATTATTTAATTATTTATTATTTATTCATTTATTCATTTCTATTATATTTATTTCCATTTTCAATTTATTCTTATTTATTTATTTATTCATTTGTTTGTTTATTTATCTTATTTATTTATTTAGGTATACATGTAAAAAAAATGAACATAAAAATAAAGCTATCTCTGATATTATTAGTCTTAATCTTTCTTTTGATTTTTGAGAGATTTGGATTGAATGTGGGTTCCTTTTTTTTCTGACTCACTCTGAATGTACCCAAAATGTAACAACAATGTATTGAACTGTCATCCATGGATGACATACACAGCTCTGCATTGAACCCTTCCTGAAAGTCAGGTGACCACAGCAGCAAGACAACATTCACAGCAGCTGTCACGATATCCAGCACAAACCTCTAGTACGTGTCACAGTTCAGTAGATCTAGGGCAGGCAAGGCTCGTCTAGATTATCGTTGGTTGTAGGTCCATGGTACTACCCAGGGTCAAAGCCTCTAGCCTTACAATCAGGAAGTGACCGGTGCTGGGCCTTGTACGAGCCTTGTTACGAGGGCAGTACACTAACAGCTGGGGAGGCTAGGGCAAGGCAGGACACCGCTCAACGTGGAAATCCTCGCTGCAGTCCATGCGGGCAGGAAGCCTTTGGTTTATGACCACTTAACTCTGGCATAGCCACTCACACACGGGCTCATCGACTCGTCGCACACACACGCACGGACAGACACACACACACGAACACGACCGTGCCTTGAATTATACATTCAGCTAGCAGCCGGCAGTGCCTGTGTGCTTGTATCTCCGTCTGCTAGTAATGTTGTGTGTGCAGCGTGTGTAGTAGTGTGCTAAAAATCATGTCCTCTTAATTTGTGGAATATGTTCGTGGAGCTGCTTATGTCTGGCTCTCCGATTGTAAGGGTCGTAATCGAGAGATTAGCATGACACTGGCGTCTCATAACACAATCAAGGTAAACGGCTGATGTTTATTTATTTTTTTTAGTGTAGGCCTACATTTACTTGACACTATCCATTTTACGTAGTAATCCTACTTGTATACCTTGACATGTCAATGTGTAAAGGCATTGACACATATGGGTAAAGTATGGTGACTATACAGCTGTGATATACACAGTTTGAATATGTTTTGAATGACATCTATCAACAATACATCTCATACATTTCCAAATATGTGCATTGTTATTGTAAAGTAGAGTCAGTGAGTGGCATACATGTATCCAGTGTTTACAACTCTGTAGGTCAATGTGTCACTTTGACATTGAAGTGTAGTACATATTGTGGCAATGCTGACCATATCAGGAAACCACCATGACATTCTCAGCATAGTTTACATTCTTTCATCATTGCTTTGTATTATAAGCAAACAGACATAAATTATACTGTGTTCTATATTTATACTGTAGACACATATTTGGTGAAAATGCAAGACAAGTCGCATATGATGTACACAGAGTTTAGCGCATAAACACAGTGTATTAATGCGATTCCCCCCAAAATTGGCAATAGACATCCACTATACTGTAAAAAATATGCCAACAGTATTGTAAAGGATGATCTGCATGTCAGTTTCAAAGCATTGTTATGTACATGTAGGCCTATAGTATGAACACATACTGCATAGATCTATACAAGTATGTGACATGTGTGCCCCCTCCCCTCCCAGCTTGTATCATTTCCTGCATTTTTAAAGGAGTTCCTAATCATTGACATTCATTAGTTTATGAATTATGCTCCAACAACTAAAAATGCACCTTTAAAAGTATGATTATTGTCTGTAAATCAAAAATCTGATGGGGAATCATGTAGTTCACTTTTTTATAATGGAAACATTGTTTTCAATGCCTTTAAAGCCCAAGTTTAGTTTTGGGGTATTTTTTTTTTATTTGAAAGCTTTATGCCCAAAGGTCATATCACACCAATGACAGATTCTGAATGTCTTTCTTTTTTTAAAATCAATTAATGATAAATCTCGAGATTTTTCAGGGTACCCCCAAGATTTTCAACTATATTTTACATTCTAGCATGTAAGGTGTTAAGGTTATCCAAATTATACCTGGTCAGAAGGAGCAGGGTCCACTCTTTTTGATGAGGTATAACTTGGATAACCTTAACACCTTATTAACCCTTTGGATGCTGTAATGTAAAATATAGTCCAATCTTGGGGGTACCCTGACAAATCTGGGATTATAAATATAGTACACAGAAAGAGCAGGTTCCGCTCTTTTTGATGAGGTATAACTCGGATAACCTTAACACCTTATTAACCCTTTGGATGCTATAATGTAAAATATAGTCAAATCTTGGAGGTACCGCCGAACAATCTCGGGTCCCCCCCCCCCCCCCCCCCGACATTTGTCATTAATTAATAAAAAAAAAAAACGAAGGACATGTTATTGGTGTGATATAACCTTTTGGGCATAAAGCTTTCAAATAAAAAAAAAAATCCCCCAAACTAAACTTGGGCTTTAAATCACTGATCACTCACTTTCATGAAACCTTGTTCTAAAAATCTAGATGCCATTATAAATGTTTGTGCTTGAAATGTTATGTTTAGAAGTTTCAGTGACAACATGATTACAAGTTGAGTTTGACAAGCTGTAATACAACACAGAACCTCTGTAAAATAATTACATTACATACCATGCTTGTGATGCTTGCATGTTTTTGCGACTAGTTTGGGTTTATAACAGTCATTCTAAACTGGTGAGTTTCCTTTATGCTTTGGTGACTACTTTGTCAAAAGTAAGGTAGATGTCATTGAGAGCCAGTCACAGCATGACGCCAATAATAGGATCATATCACAGGTGGCGTGACGAAATGTAAGTTCACAGCGCACAAGAAAAGTAAAAATAAAGAATTAAAACAAATTTTAAAAGGACAAAGTCCACATTCCATCTGTGAGGGAGAAAATAAAATTAGCGATAACAGGAATGAGAACACGACAGACTACTGAACGACGTCTGTCAGGTGATGTATGTTTGTACCAGTCTCGGTCTGTGCCCCTTGTTTTTGAGTGGGTGTATATTACACTATTTCTAATTCCAAAGAGATTCAGAGTTTACATCCAAACAATTTTCCCCACAAACTTTGCATTTGAGGAAGAAGTTTTTCAAAATTTTGAATTACTATTTTGATTAAATTTAATGATGGCAAAATGTAATTGTTTCTTTCTTTATCTGTTCAAAAGTATTAAGTTGTTTATTTGATATTTGTAACTATATAAATTTTCTTTCTTTCTTTATGTTTTTGTTATTGATTACATTTAAGCAGGGTAGATTTTTTTCTCTGGGTAAAAACACTGTTGTACATAAAGGATGTAAATATGTGTATAAATACACACACAAAAACAGCATTTCACTGAATAGATGTATAACAATTTGTTAGAATTGTACAAAAATATGACAATCCTGAATTGTGAGAGTATTTGAAAAATTTGAAATTAGAGAATTTGTGGGGTTTTGAGCACATTGTACCTAGTGTGAGATATATATCTAAAGGTACATGTAAACTGGAGTACCTGTCAGTGATGGAAATTCTTTTATCAGAGATTCCGTTTTCTTTATAGTTTTCAGGTGAAAGCATATTGTATGGTGATATTGAAATCATTCACCTGTATTGTACACCATTGAATTAACAGAATTTTTCAACAAAATATTTTCTGTAGTTGGCCTGAAATAACAATATTCATAATTAACATTGCTTCTGTATACTTTTCTGTGTTAGTACTTTGTCAACATGAAAAAGAATGTTGCTATTTTTAACTACTGTCTTTTCAAATTCAAATTATTTGTTCTGCAAGTACTTAATTTCAACTTTAAATTAAAAAAATATATACATGTATATCAAATAAGGCATGAAGGTACATTTCTGTGATTTTTCCCAAGGTGAAATACTGAAACACTGAACAACATACGTGTACATTTTCCCCTGCCAGGGTTTCAGAAATAGACCTAGAAACCTGAATGTGTATGTTCTAACCGTAACAAAATATGGCATGTAAATTATTAATGAATATAATACTGCCAGCTCAGAATTTGATATGCTCACTTATTTTATCGTTACTATTGAGCTAGATCAGGCATGACTGGATTTGTTATCATGCTTTCATGATCACATCTTCTGTACATCAGCTGTATAGTGGTAATGTCATTGCTTTTTTCATTTTATCCAAGGTCTGATTATGGTTTCCAGGTCAACTATTTATATTGTTAGTTGGGTGGGGCAGTGCTAAGAACATAATGTACGTGTACATATAGTATGAAATGTTTTGTAGACTTTTCTTCTTCTTTTTTTTTTTCAAGTTCTTCTAGTTGTTATTCTTTTCTTCTTCTTCTTCTTTGCTTCTTCAAATTCTTTTTCAAGTTCTTCTAGTTGTTGTTGTTCTTCTTCTTTCGTTTCATCTTCTGATAAGTACTACTAAATGCACTACTACTTCTCCGAGTTCTGTACCTCCACTACTGTTACTACTATTTACATCACTACTACTACTACTACTACTACTACTACTACTACTACTACTACTACTACTACTACTACTACTACTACTACTACTATTACCATTACTAGTACTACTGTTATTATTACTGCAACTACTACTACTACTACTACTACTACTCTACTACTACTACTACTACTTCTACTACTACTACTACTACTACTACTACTACTACTACTACTCTACTACTACTACTACTACTACTACTACTACTACTACTACTACTACTACTACTACTACTACTACTACTCTACTACTGCTATGGTGATATCACATTCCAAATATGTTGTTTATTTTGGCAATATTCAAAACGTCTTGACACTTTAAAGAGTTAACGTGTTGCCTCTGAGAATGTGTAATTCCCATAGAGTTAATACATGACACATCCAGTTCACATAGGCAACAAGTTGGAGACGATTTGATTTCACTATAACACACATTTCCCATAGAACGCAACACGAGTTAAAGGTATTGGCTAACATTTACCACAGTTAAAAAAAATCTGAACCACATGAATCCCCATGCTACCAGTGTCTTTGATGAGGTCTAAAAATGAAGCCCTGAAAAAATTGTATTTCAAAACGATTGTTTAGTGCTTTAAAAAAGTGAAAATCGTAAGTTGACCAGATTCACTTGCACATTTCCTCCCAAAGACTTACTGTGTGTGCACCTAGGCTATTAAAACTCGCCCCGAGTTTTAATTGTTTATTCATGCATAACTTGCCATTGGCAGTGCAACTTTCCAAACTTTTGTATTCTAGGGTGTTGATTTGTCCATTTGAACACTACTATGTAGTTCAGATATCAAAATTTGACAATTTTTTAAATTGAAGCTCCATGATGTTAGCCTATCACTTGTACTTAGTCTCCAACAGGTTAATTCTCATATTCAGAGACATTTTGTCTAGCTGGCACCTTGTGTACATGTATGGGTACATATATCAAATACAGGTATGTGCACTAAAGTGTAAACAATTTGTACAGTATGATGCACACTGCTACCTGTAGAAATTCAGTTCTGCATATAACTGTTCGTATTCTACATTTGGAATAATAAATAGGACAAATTCTTTTATTCGGTTGGCTGGGCATATGACTAGCATGGGTAGTCAATAAATAAATTGTATGGAGATATAGAACTTGTGTACTTGTATGAAATTAACCTTCATTGGTTGACTGCAGATGAATATTCACATGTACTGGAACGGGGCCTTATTTGTTTGCAATTAAAGTGATAGGCTAACATTGTAGAGCTTCAATTTAAAAAATTGTCAAACTTTGATATCTGAGCTACATAGTAGTGTTCAAATGGACAAATAAACACACTGGAATACAAATGTTTGGAAAGTTACACTGCCAATGGCAAGTTATACATGAATAAACAATAAAACTCGGGGCGAGTTTTATCAAACTAGGTGTACACACAGTAAGTCTATGGGAGGAAATGGGCAGGAGAATCCGGTCAACTTACGATATTCACTTTTTTAAAGCACTAAATAATCATTTTGAAATACAATTTTTTCAGGGCTTCATTTTTAGACCTTATCAAAGACACTGGTAGCATGGGGAATCATGTAGCTCAGATTTTTTCAACAGTGGTAAATGTTAGCCAATACCTTTAAAGAAGTTTAGGAAGTGACTTGGCAACTGAGGGAGTGTCAGTATTTGTGTGCTATTCAGAATTTTAGGAGTAAATTTCACATTTTCCCCCAAAGTTCAGAATGCATTCATATCAACAGTGAAAGAAGTGATACAGCCAACTGAATAAGTTTTACAATTATGCACTGCTTACTAAGAAACAAATTATAAAATTATATAGTGGCATTATTATTATACCGGTACATGTATTTAGAATTGATAAATAATGAATAGATATCAGAAAATAGAGTAAAATACTGTACATCAAATCTATGAAGAAGCTACACTTATATAAAAATACATGTACATGAGTAAAGAAATAACAATAATAAAGAAAAAGTAAATTGATAAATAGATAAGTAAATATATGTATATACAAATAGATATAAATCAATCATCTAAAAATAGATTAACAACTACATGTATTTAAATAAATCTGTCGATAGAGGAATGAATGAGAAAAAAAAATGAATATTTAAAATGGAAAAAAGATAACATATAAAATGAATAATAGATTAATAGACTATGTGAGTAAGCTATAAATAAGTAAATAATAATATGTAAAATGAATAGATAAGTAAATAAATTTAGAATAGTAAACAAATAAGCAGTGAATAAAATCGAAAAATGTATAGATCAATCAACAAATATATACAGTGATGAATAAATTATGAATAAATTTATTATAAAACTGAAAATGCTCACATGAATAATTACTATTACTGTACTCTTGCACAGCCTGTCACAAATTGTGAAGCTACATGTATTGTAGTCATCTTGTAGTCTCAGTTCCAGACCATGCAACTTTTTCTACCTCCAGTTTATACTCACTCTCCGACTTTTTCTACCTCGAGTACAATCAAATCTGCCTTAATAGTCATTTGTAGAGAACGTAAATCAATACACTAGTCTTGTTCAAAGTAGTTGACCGAAGATAGTGGTTTCCTTATCAATATGAGATGAGATCTAAATGTCTGGAAGCCAGACTAGTCATCATGACGGGGCCAGAGCCCCCAAGAAATGATGATGGTAGTAATATTAAATCCTCTATGATGGATAGCTTCCAATATGAAATAGTACAATGGACGAGAGGCAATATATCTCACTGACATTGGAAGCTGATGGTTCTTGCAACAGAAATGCGGTCTGTACGTACATGTACTATCGTTTATTGGCTACCTGAAAGTCTGAGGGTGTGTTCACATTTTGAAGACTAAATTGTAGTTGCCGGCCCTTAACTGGTCCTACATGTACTTTTCCTATTTTTTTTTTTGAAGATCCTAATTTCCCCCTAAAAATCCCTATTTTCCTACTTTTTGTTGAAAAAAAAATGTGATAGGTGTAATATTTGTTTGGGGTTGAGAAGTGTTTACAGGCTGTTTTGCTGAGAGTACTGTAGCTACCATCATCACCTGTTTGTGAAGGAAAATTTGTTTCCACGGATTTCGTCTTTTTTGCCAATCTTAGAATTTTTTTTCTGCGTATTCCGAATGTTTCCATTTTCTTTGGGTATCAAAACACTACCTATAAACTATATCTTACTAAAGTTCCTCCTTCTTCGGTGGATTGAATCCTTCTTTTCTCCTATTTTTCAGCGAAGTTTGCTCCTAATTTTCTCCTACTTTTTCAACCAAGCATAGTCCTGTCGATATAATTGATGAAAAAAAATCTAAGGGTATGTTCACACTTGAAATAGTCTAGACTAAGTTTTGCCTGAGTTGTGATTAGTCAAAAGAAAGTTGGCTTCACCATATAACAGTAGGAATAGGATGGATGGAAAGCAATATTCTCACAGGCATTGGGCAAGATAATGGAAAGAAGTTTGTCTTAAAGACACTATATAACACTGTGGAAGACCCGTTTAAAAAATTGTCGAACTTTGCTATCTGACATATCTGACAGTGTTTGAATGGACAAATAAACACCCTAGAACACAAAAGTTTGGACATTATGCTGTCACTAGTACAATATGTGCAGATGCAAATTGGCACATTAATTTTATATTGGGCAATAGGAAATCTGCAACACAGCAGTCTATGGAGACAAGCTGGAATGGTCTCTCAATGATTTTCACTTTTTTAAAGCACTTAATGATTGTTTTACACTGCAATTTTTTCAGGGCTTCATTTTTAGACTGTATCAAAGACACTAGTAGCATGGGGAATCATGTAGCTCAGATTTTTTAAACTGGAAACATTGTTATACAGTGCCTTTAATCAAAATAAGTGGCTCATGATCAAATGCATGTAATTGACTTAAATAACTCAGAAAACACCTTTAGTTACGAGCTTCACGCCTTTCAAATGTTTTCACACAAGCAGTTGGCCTACATGAAGTGCAGGAGTATTCATGGCTAAACATTCTGGTGTGAACATGCCTTATGGCAATAGAAAAAATAATTGGGTTCATAATTTACAGCCTAGTCATTTCAGGAATTTTCTCGTGACAATGTTTATCAACATAAAAATTTCATTAAAATTGAGTGATTGATTTTGGTATATAGATCAGACACATAAGTGTGTGCTGTGTATAACATTATAGTAATTTGCTGTGTTTAAAATAGACTCCAGACTGTGACTTGAGAAGGAAGAGCTGACAAAATTAAATAATAAACCAC
>JZLH01S0280670.1:73586-85095 GCA_001188425.1 Eucidaris tribuloides
GTACATGGTTGTACCGAAAGCCTCTCATCGAATTGTGAATTTCGCCATGTAAACATTTAAGTCTTAATTCCTGACTTGTTTCTTTCTTTCTTTCTGCAGCATACTGAACTCTTCTGGGCTGTGACCCAGGAAGTTAAAAACAACAGACTGTTGAGATCAACAGTCCTCTTAGAGGAACAGGGCGACTTTGAATCTGAGAAGTAAGCAAGCCTGATATCAATATGGTCCTTCATGGGGTGCCAAGTCCTCTATGAGCTGTTATTTTTGCATAAAAATATTTTTGGGAATGATAGAATCATAGACATATTAGCAAGTCATTGTTTTATTGTGATATTATAACACAAATTAAATTGAAGAAAAAAGAATAATAACATGAAAAGACCATGCCAGTTATAATAAAGGATAAGATATATGAGATAAAAGGCAGGAATATCCAAGATAAACTTTCTTGATGTAATCTTTCTGTTACAATTTTTGGAATCAAATGTGTGAATATTAATTTTGTGGAAAAATATGTTTTACTTGAAAATAACTGATTATAATTACACAGCAAGTTCAGTAATATTCCACAGTCTGTTTTCACATTATTTCATTGTGTTACAACTACAGTCCAACCAGTTTCAGAGGTCTCCTTTCTATAGCATCCAACCTGTGTATAGTGGCCACTAAAATGATTCCCCTGGAGACAACTTCTGTGTTTAAAATCTGCGTATAGCAGCCACCTGTTTGTAAAAGCTGCATTTTTAATTTCTATGGGAACTACAGAATCTCGGAGGCAACGGGTTAACTGGGGGGGGGGGGTACTATGAACCCCCCCCCCTCGACAAATTTCGCGACCATGCCGTCGCGCAAAATTTTTTGATCGCGTCGCTCGCTGAGTTTTTACTTTCAAGTCTTGCGCATCTTTTGAGACCGTTTTCGCGAAAATCGGACGTACCGTTTCGACGCTGCCCGACTTTTTATACATGCATGTCAACCCCAAAATCGCTCAAAAACATGATTTCGTGTACAAAATCAATGGAAATTGTGTTTTCTGCCAAAAATCATAAATGTTTGATTATTTTTGCTTTTATTGGTTGAAATGAATTAGTTTTATGCTGTTTATGATTGCAAAAGTGTCCCCAACAAATTTCATCGAAAAAACAATAGAAAACAAAAGGTCAAAAAAACAAAGAAATACATAAGAAATTCACAAAACAATAAAATACATAAGAAATTGATTCCAATTTGGCCAATTTTTTTGTAGATAATTGTGAGAAATGTCAGAAGGAATATTTTCACCAAAAATTAGTATTCTTCTAGCTATTGTAAGTGATTTATAGGCGAAAACATAATTTCATGCATGTATTTGCATAATTAATTACTTAAAAAATAGAAAAAATTATTTTTTAAAAATTCTACTATACAGTTGTGTAGTTTACATTCGGCTCTATGCGCATGCAAATTTTCGCGGCGATCGCGCAATCGGCGGCCGAGATCTGAAGGAAAACCTGGTCTGAAATAGCCCAGTTAAAATAAGGTTAAAATCTGCGTATAGCAGCCACCTGTTTGTAAAAGCTGCATTTTTAATTTCCTTGGGCAGCTGCTTTAGACTGGTTTCACTGTACATCTATTTTATCTTTACTTAAAGATAGAGTTCAGGATTTGCATGCCAGAAAACAACAAAATGAATGAAATCAGCTCAAATCGTTCACAATCTGAAGATTAGTATAAATAAACACCTGTCGTAGAACCTTTGAGTAGAATACGTAGTTTTGGTGAAAATCTGGATGTTTCAACTTCAAAATTTGCAAAGTGACGGGCATGTTCCGTCAGTTCCAATATTGTTTGATCGACCGCTAGCAGAAGGTTCATACAGAGTTCCCCGCTTGACCATGTCAACGTACGCAGTCACCCACTGACCATTGCACTATGCCAATGTACACATAACTGTGTTCTGCAATTTGAGCAAAATTTAAACTCACAGAAAGAATAATATTCTGGTAACATATTATCAGTTTTTCTCACAAAACAACAAGTTTGTGACATATGGATATCAAACTTACAACACACCATTTGTATGTACTTAACTACATACCATTTGGTAATGATAATATCTTTAAATACTTCGGACACGTGTCCATGCTTCTTTTCTGTTCAATTACCACAGGCTCTGGACCCGTGTGACGGAAGCTCTCGGGCGTGGTGATATCCAGGAGGCAACCAATGAGAAGTATTACCTGGAGGAGGAGCAGCGAAAAGGTCACAAGGAGAGGAAGGCCAAGCTGGTGGAGTGGGTTCCCAAGTTATTTGAGAGAGATGACATCACAGGGGACTGGATCTACAAACACATGGAGTAAGGCTCTCATCTTCATGTTTTCTGCTTATATTTAAAGAGAATACACAATACTGATTGATTACTTGCAGAACAACATTTTAATATCAGCTGCTTTCAAACCTTTTGTGAACACATGGTATTCTAAAAATGTCACTATAGTATGGAGACAGTAGTTGAAAACAACAGAACACTTCGTCTTTGACAAATCTGCTACACAAATCCCCACTGCTGACAAAGTACTAACACAGAAATCAATATGTGGGACTATGCCATTCACACTGCAGCAACTGAGTTTACTCAGTCGGGTATTCAAACTGCCAATCCCTCAACTTTTTATTGCATATGAAGTGAATTAGTCCCACATTATAATGCAAAATGTAATTTACTCTCACCTGGAAACTAATGAAATGTGACATTTTGACGAAAGAATTTCCATCATCAACCAGTACTGTGTATTCTCTTTAAAAACATATCTTCATGTTTCATTGCAAGGATATTTGGAAATATCATTTAAAGAAATATATAAGACTAAATAAACTTATTTGTTTTTTTTTATGCTTCCACCAAAAAATGGTACAAGAGACATAATTTTTTTTTTGGATTTACAAATTAGAACTTGGTGAATAATAACATTTACCGGTTAAACTTGACTGTTTTTATCTCTTTAGTGTAGATTTGTATGAGTGAATTGCATTTGGTACAAAAGATTGCGTAAACTGTGTACAACAAGTAATGGGAGTATTGATTCTGATACCAAAGTATATGAATTTAAAACAGTCATGGAGAGGGTGAGATGTATCTTTAAAAATAATATCAACCTTGTTTATGTAGGACCTGTTAATAGTACATTGATTCAATGGGGGCAAATCTCTTGAAATAATTCAAGTTCAAGTTCAAGTTCATTTATTTCACTTCCAATAAAAAACATGCATCACAATCAGAAGGTAAGTACTATATACAGCACGACAAATATGACATAACACAATGAAAACAATGAATTTAAACACACATACATAAGGTCATAAGGTTATTAACATACATAAGGAAATGAGGAGAGTACTAATAAAACCTCCTGGGTTCTGGGGTTGTAGCCACCCTAAACGAAATTAAATTACAAGTACAAGAAATGACAAAATACAAACACAAAGACAAACTAACAAGCAAATACATTCAGTTACAACAACTACATGTTTCACCAAATCTACAATTTAGGAACACTGTACATAATTTAGTTAAAATTCCAAATTCGTACTTCATATGAGTCAATTAATTGTTTTTTAAACAAACGTTTGAAAGTTGACAAAAAAGAGCAAGACTTAAGATTTGATTTCAAATAATTGGCATAATGTTGGCATAGGTTCCATGACATTTGCTGTGGCAACAATTACTCTGACAATGAATGTTTTCTACACCAACCCTTACCTCAACCCAACGTCTAACCTATCCCAACTCCTAACCCTGACCCTAACTTGAACCCTATCCCAACCCAACCACTAATGCTAACCATAACTTTAGTCCTAAAAAAAATTGTTGTATTGGCGTAACCCACCTGACCCTACGTGTTTTTTTTTACTTTCTTTGTATTGCTATCGATAGTATCGATATCGCATATCATGCTGACTTTGATCAAATTGAAAACCTGGAAGTGTTGCGGACGGAACAGTGATTTTCCCGCCGTATGCGCGCGTACAACGCACTTTGTGCGCTTCTAGCCGCACTAACTACATCTAGCTAGCGATGATCGAGCTGTGAAACTCAACATGGCATCTTACGCAGTAAAGGTAACATCTACACTTGGGCCAAAAATTATTTTCAGTGTCCTTCTCAACTTTGGCTTGAATGATTTCATTGATGAACTATTGCAAGAAATAGCGGCTTCCGAATTGGCCGATTGTAGGCTTATAGTTCATAAAGTGAAAGCATTGGGCGCTGATAGTGGCCCATTAAAAAAAAAACACCGCCCTACCAACCCTATTTTTCAGTGAGCTGTTACTCCAATACAACAATTTTTTTTTTAGGCCTTACTAGGAAGTGGAAACCCAATGGCAACGCTAACTCTAACTCTTTGTTGTTCTTAGATATTATCACTGGATTAACTGTCGCCAGAGCGAATGTTGTGTCACTAATGACATAAGCTTGAGTTAATCAAGAAAAATAATTTATTGACTTATTTTTCTCTTTTTTATCAGCACAAGGCCGTGGGATCCCCTCAATGACATTGAACAGTTTGAATATGATGGAGTCATTCAAACCAGAACAAGGCACAGAACTCAGATTGTGAGGACAACAAGCATAGTGAGCTTACCCAACAGGCGGAATGGGCCAACGGAACAAAGGTTAAAGGTCAGTATCACTACTACTAATAATATTAGATATGATACTGATAATGATTATAATGATATTAACCCGTTGCCTCCGGGATTCTGAAAATCCCATATAGTTAACACAGGGCACATCCTTTTTCCGTGGCCAACAGGTTGATTGAAAATAATATTATTACATATTCATGATGATGATACTAATGGTGATGATTATTTTTATATTAGGAAGAGGAAGAATAGTTGTAAAGTAATAAGTGGTTATAATTATAAAATTAAAAAAAAGAAGAACGAATTGATAATGATAATAGTAATAATGATACTTTCGGATTTTGTTCCATCTGTACAATATTTTGGCAGAAGGGTATATTTTATTGCCTTCACAATGCAAGATAAACAATGCGATTTCTCCAAATGTGTCTTTTTTGATCTCCAGCATAATGCAAGGAGAAGCAGGGGTGGTCAAGAAAGTTGATGAAATTGTTATTTCCTTTGTAATTAAAGCCACTGGCTAACATTTACCACTGTGACAGTTAAAAAAAAATCTGAGCTACATGATTCCTCATGCTACCAGTGTCTTTGATAAGATCTACAAATAAAGCCCTGAAAAAATTGTATTTCAAAATGATTATTTGGTGCCTTAAAAAGTGAAAATCGTAAGTTGACCAGATTCACTTGCCCATTTCCTCCCGCAGACTTACTGTGTGTAGATCTAGGCTATTTTCTACTCTCCCCGAATATTAATTATTTATTCATTCATATCTTGCCAGTGGCAGCATAAATTTCCTAACTTTTATATTCTAGGGTGTTTATTTGTCCATTCAAACACTACTATGTAGCTCAGATATCAAAGTTTGACAATTTTTTAAATTGAAGCTCCACAATGTTAGCCTATCACTTTAAAGTCTTTTATAAATTTCTTTGTGTAATATTAACCCATTGCCTCTAAGATTCCATAATTTCAATAGAGGTAATACATGGCAAATTAGGTTCCTGTAGCCAACAGGTCAATTTATTTTCCTAAAATTTGTTTCCATGATCTCCAGCGTAATGCATCCTTGAAGCATGCACGCAACAAGAAGAAGCAGGGCAGGTCGAGGATAGGCAGTGGGTCACCTGACCCTGGCAGTGGAGAGAGTGACGACTCGTCGGCAGATCATTCTGACATGTCTGATAATGAAGGTAAGTTGATGTGATAGACACTGTTAAAGGTAAATGACATGATTGGGGGTAGTCCTCAACTTGGGCTGAAACTACTCTAGAATCAAGTAAACTATGCAAGGATTCTCGTATGAAAATCTTGTAGTCAAACGTTGACTCATTGTAAAATAAACAATGTCAATATCACTCGTAGCACGGAAACCTGCTGTGTGGCTCTCTATGGGGCTTATTTTTATCGTCCCCGGATAAAATTAAGATACTCCTATGTTTATGCTTGATTCTCCTTAAGTAAACAAATTACAGACAAATCTTCCCAGGTGGGAGATCCACTCCTGCTAGTGTATAGTTGGTATATATTTCAACTCATTTGGTTCCAGAGGCATCTTCAAGTGTTCCCAATCATGTCACTAAGCTTTAAACAGCCCTAAGAAAATTGCACTTCAAAACGATCATCACGTGCTTTAAAAAATGTAAAAATCTATGAATGACCAGTTTTACTGTACACATCTTCCCCAGTGTTGCAGTATTGATAAACCCATTGGAGACTACAGTACGAGATAACTCGGGTTGAGGTCTTTGGAAAATGCGTGTTACAGTAAAATCAAATCCTTTTTAATGGGTTAAACCATCTGGTGGATGCTTATTGTCAATATAATAATTCATGGATAGGGACAGCATAATTTTCAAATCTTCTTTAATTCATGGCTGGTTATTTAAATCCACTTGAATATCATAAACAAGCAATAAATAATACACAGAAATATTCACAGTAGTATTATTTTTTTTCATCAAAATTATCCTGTGCAAAATACATGAAAATTTCCTCATCATAAGATATTCCATTGAGTACGGTAGTTTGTGTCTGTTCTTTTTCCAGATGACTCGAGTCACAAGTCCAGTACTAGAGTGTCCAACGTGGTGCCGGTGCAGGACATCGTGCAACCGATACAGGAGAGCTCGGACCGGGTCCGGGAGGAACTCCGGGCCATCAACGGCCGTCTGGCGCTCCTAGTGCAGCAGCAACAGCGCCACCAACAATCGCAATCTTCCAACGTTCTTGCCAAATCCGAGTGGCTCCTCTTGGGCCTCATGCTCATCCTGGGACAGGTCCTGGCGGCCTACTTCTTCAAGACGTGAGGGCTGGCGACGCCCCCCTTTTGCGGGCGACGCCCCCTTCCATGGTTAGGGTGAATTTGTGTTAAGTGTTGTATCCGAGGTGTCAGGCCCGTGGCGTCCCCCTCCTACGCCTTATATATTCGTGTCAGTGCTGTATCTGAGGCCGGGTTCAGGACCAACTTCTGGGGGCCTCAGTCTCGGTCCGAGTAACCTGTACAAATCCTATTGAAAGATTTTATTTTGGGGTGGCCTTGGTCTTGGTCCGAGTAACCTGTACAAACCCTATTGAATATTTATAATTTGGGGTGGCCTCGGATTCGGTCCAAGTAACCTGTACAAACCCTATGGAAAGATTGTAATCTGTTGTGGTCTCGGTCCAAGTAACTTTACCAACCTGATTGAAAGTTGTATTTTTTAGTGGCCTCGGTCCTGGAACCTAAGGTCTCGGATATAACACTGATTTGCATGGGTGCTGTATCCAAGGCCAAGCTCGAGACCAATTTCTGCTGGTATCGGTCTTGGTCTCGGTCCGAGTAACATGTACAAATCCTATGAAAAGATTGTATTTTGCTGAGGCCATTTCATCGGTCTTGGTCCAAGAAACCTATACAAACCATTTGGAAAGATTGCATTTTCAGGTGGCCTGGGTCTCAGTCTGAGTAACCTATCAAACCATTTGGAAAGATTATATTTTGGGGTGGCCTTGGTCTCAGTCTGAGTAACATGTACAAACCATTTGGAAAGATTGCATTTTGTTGCGGCTTCGGTCTTGCAACCTGTGGTCTCGGGTACATCACTGATTCGTGTCGATATACATCTCAAACAAAAACGAACAAATCATATATTAATTCATAGCAATGTATATGTATAGATATATATATTTTATGGGAGGAGATGAGATATCTATGTTGTAGAAGGTTGTTTCTCTGAAAATCCCAAAACACTTATGGCGAGAATACATTTTTATTTTTCGTCAATGAGATAATATCATTTCTCAACTGTCAATGAAACTAATTTCATTGTACTCTTGTTTGTTCAGAATTCTTATTTCTTTCTGTCCAAATTCCAGAGTTTAACCTCAAACGTTTAAATGTGTCGAGAAAGGGCGGATATCCCATTTGTTAAACCATAATGTCAGCCATGGTTTTGGCTGTGTGTGAATATTGCAACATTTTTGAGACACAAGGATTTTACCATCCCAGTCATGTTGACTTTTTTCTTCAGTGAACATAAATATCTGCTCTTAGTTTGCAGTGCAACAATGCTCATATCCAGTATTACTTTTGTTGGAATTATACAACAATTTGTGCTGACTGGGAAAATTTCTCAAGTGTCCTTTCATGAAATCCATGTAAAAGACAATTCTTGCTTTTGACAAATTGGCATTCAGCAGTAGAGGGCGCACTTGTTCGTCATTGTTTAATGCGGGTTGAGAATTGAAAAGTCCCGTAAAATTACTGGTTTAAAATTTGTGGCGTACATACCCAAATTTTGATGCTACCTGTAAAGATCACATGAAATCATAACGCAAATGTGTGATACTGTGAACTTAATTTAGTAAAATCATGAATTTTGTGGACATCCCTGTGTTTTGTATATGGAAGCTAGAATAAGTTGGCCACACCAGTCGATCCACCGTGCAATCTGCATATGCGGTCACTTACGATAGCGCCCTCTGTTGCCAAACGTCCCATATTATCGATAGGGAGAATTTGTGCCATGTCATTTGGAGTGTGCACAAATATGTGATCAACTGGAAGGCCATTGGTCAAGGGGTGATTCAATCAGTGACAATATAAATTATAGTGAAACGTCGTTTTGGTCACCCAATGGTGACAAAATGTGGCTTCTGTAGATAAGCGGCTGCTACAGATGAAGTCTGCATACACGTGATTTGTCTCCAGGGGAATAATTTCTGTGGCCACTATAAGCAGATTGGTTGGTATAGAGAGATGGCCGCTAAGACGGGTTTGACTGTAGTTCTAAAATCAAGGTACAGATATGAATTACTCTACTGAATGAACTGCAAGATTGTTACTTTTGTTACAACAAAAACCCATGCTCAAATTGTGAAAAACCTGACAATTGTAGCATTATATTGAAAGAGCGGTGAAGATACAAGGTTTATAATCATCCAGTTGTTGGTTCAAACTCTGTGTGACACTCTCTTTGGATCTGACATGTCCTTTTTATACCCCTCTTTATTAGCTTGATCACAACTTTATAAACTTCTGTTGATTCAGAATAATATTTATTTGAAACTGAGTTGTTTGAAATTGTAAGTACATATAGTTATTGAAGTTGTCTGATTAGAATTAAAATGTACAGTGAGATAACCTATTTAGCTGCAGTGATGTGAGCAATATATAGTACCACACATTTAACCAAAGAAATTGATTTAGTTTTTTTTATGTGGTCGTACAGTAGATATTTATTTGTTTAGATATGCATTTTTACTTTCATGACGTCTGCAAAAAAGACTAGAAGATTAATTATCTCTATGCCATTCTTTTTTTTTATGAGAATGGACATTTCTTCCTAATGTGATGTAAATACAAGGATATTTTAGCCTTTTGAACAAATGATTCCATGGTAGTTAGGTATTTATAGAATTTCTGTCACATGCTGCTCATACAACTATAGGCATAACATATGTTCATATGATGCACCACGCGCTACCCCGGGGTACCGTTGTACCCTGGTGTACCGTGATGTGCAGTGCCCTCTTGTGTCCAAAAATGTATTTTCTTCAATTATGATCACTGAAATCAGTGGTTATGACGCATAACCTGCACAAGTGTACAACAAAAAGGCATAAACTTACGTAAAATGGGTAAAAATGAAGCTAAATTTGTTATTTTCACACTTATTACATAACTTTTACATGATTTTGTAACCTAGGGTACAGTGCTTAAAAAAAAATAATAATTCAACAAAATGGCAGATTTCTAGTTGGTACCCCGGGGTACCATTTATGTCATCATATGTGCATGTCAGGTGAATGGTTAAAGGTTGTCTTTGTGAGCTGAACATCCCAACATAGAACTCATGTAGGGTACAACTCATTCATATTGTGAAGAATCACGTAAATCATCATTTCTCATTAAAGCCTTGCGGCTGAAAAGTCGGCGATTGTGAAAATAAGGCCTGTTAAAATTCAAATTCAGTGAAGGACCACATCACTTGTTTCATATATGAATGTTGCACGACAATCACTTCAGTCAGACAGCCAGATATGATTCATGAATCACTCAGTGTACACTAAGGCTTGAAAAAAAAATTGTTGTATTGGCGTAACGGCTCACTGAAAAATAGGCTCGGTAGGGTGGTGTTTTTTTTTCATTTTTATGGGCCATTATCAGCATCATGTAGTTAGCGCAGCACGGCGCCAAAGCGATGCTTGTATTTATAGCTATCGAGGCTCCTGGCTCCATTTAGAAGTGCACAAAGTGCGTTGTACGTGCGCATACGGCGGGAAAATCGCTGTTCTGTCCGCAGCATGATATGCGATATCGATACTATCGATAGCAATACAAAGAAAAGAAAAAAAAGTAGGGTCGGGGATATTTTTAGGGTCGGGGCGGGCGGGTTACGCCAATACAACAATTTTTTTTAGGCCTAAATACCTGCTGATCAAAGTTATAACATCAGTTAAAGGGCAGTGGATCTCATTTGCAAACATCCCCACAGACCAGGAAAAGATTATCCATTCCTTTGGCTATTGATGAAGAACATGTCTGTGAAATCTGGGGGTCAGTAATAACCTAGAATTTGACAAATGCGAAAGAAAAACAATAGCCATTTAGTGTACGTTTTATGGTAGGAATTTTTTTTCTTGCGAGAAAAAAATTCAAATCAGAGTCTAACAGTCATTATATCCGTCATTGTAAGATTGTTAAATTCTGGTTGGTCAATTGAACATCACATGATTGATGATAATTTCCACTATCCTTGGGATAGAACTAGATGATATAATCACAAAAAATAGATGTTGGGTTCACAAGTCAAGTAAGAACTTGGGGAAAAACTGGGAAAAGAGGGAGTTTCCGTTCATTCAGCAAAAAATATTTGTTTGGCCTAATAGGGAAAAAGCATCATTCAATGAATATTTTGTCCGATGTCCAAACAGCTAAGCTCATGGATGACCTTTTTATAATAGTATGGAAGCCTATTTTTATAAATGTTTCAAATAATTGAAATAACTTGAAATAGCAAAAATGTGTTAGGATAAACTCAGGGAATAATCAAGAGTAATTTCTGTTTTCCAGATATGCAGGAAATTTTGGATGAAGTCACAATAAAATAATCCAATATAATGAAATCGGTTAGATTTATGTAATGTAGGGAAACAGACTTGTTTTTGTTCATGGTTTTGAAAGATGTCTGCAATTGAAGTGATTTAATAACCAAACCTTTCATTTTATTCAAGTGATGTTGATTTTATTGATTCTATGTTCTTTGAAATACCTCTTATTAAAAAATCATTAATTTCCATACTCTTCCTCTTTCAAAATTCAAGGACCTGCTCTACACAGACCTTGCGTGATTGTTTTTTTTCTGTGAAACACATTCCATGCACATTATGTATCCAGATATG